>MU271498.1:0-28011 GCA_021432655.1 Atractiella rhizophila
GAGACAAGTAACATGAACCGACGAACTTGGGCTGTGGTAGTACCAGACGACGCAACCTTGCACAAGGTGTTCAACGGCCTTGTTGTACTTCGCGACCTCAGCATCAACCTTGGGACCCCATGATGGAAGCTGGGTCTTGAGCAGCTCGTACTCCTTCACTCGCTGAGCAACCATATCGGTGAGCATATCCACGGCTGTTTGCAGGTCGACGTCATGTTGAACCATGAGGATGACAACCAGATTCTGATAATCTCCATCTGCCTGCTCCTTGTTGAAAGAACAAAGATCGTTAGGCCAGGTCATGATGTCATTTGTTGCATCCGCCATGGCCAGCATGATCGGATCATCGAAGACATATTCTGGTAAATCGAGGTCGATTGAGTATTCCACAACAGCTTTCACCAGATCTGAACCGATAGTTGCCCGTCGCATAAGGATGAATTCCTCGACAGAAGGAAACCGCTCGACGCTGCGGTTATGTGACTGCTGTACCTGAGCACCGGAGTGTTTGAGGTAAGCCTTGATGAAACGATCTATGCATCCCTGTGTTGCTGTTGTCCTCATACGCCGTAAAAGGCTGGGCGCGGCAAAATCTGAGCTTCTAACAAGCAATGCACAAAAATGGAAAATACGAACTGGACAAGCATAGCGGCGTAAGGGTATTCTGGTTCCTCTGCATCGACATCGTACAGAACGCTGCGCTGAATAGCATGTCCTGCAAATAGTAGCCCGTTGTCAGTTTTGTGTTCAAGCTCTAAAACCGGAGGTACTGACCGCTCTCCACTTCGTCCGGGCGACGCTGAAGTTCTCCTTCGTCTGAAAGATCGTCAACCTGTGCCCAAATAAGTTCAATTTTTGGACTACCCGGCATCGAGAGGAACACCGACAGCGAAAGCGTAGAAGAAGAACATTAAGCAGGTTTCAAGGTGTGTTAAGTCGGCATCAGGGAAGCTGAATTCAGCAAAGATGTCGAAACGGCCCTGATGGATGAACTTGTGGGTCGTCTTGGGATCGTATAGTACGAATCTTTAAGATTTTTCATCAAAAGGTGACAAAGGCAGCCAAGAAAACGAGAGAACGCACTGGGAAAACCACTCTAGCATCGATTTGTTGGCCTCCTCAATGTCTGGATTGCGTTTGAGCTCAAAGACGCGACCAGTGATGTCGCAAAGGTTCTGTGGAGTGGTCAACACCGCGCTCAATCGCTCGTTTCGAGGGAGATTGACTGACCTGGAGGATGAAGCTTGGGGGAAATTCAAGAGGGCAGTCCATAGCTGAAGAGCAGTGTGGTAGTCTGGAGAAGTAGGGCAAGGTAAGATGGTGGAAAGCGAATGTCTGACGGGGTCTTTTATAGAACGGGATCCGTCATTTATAACTTCCGCAAACGCGCACATGTGCCTTATCGACGAGAATTAAGGTTTCGGTCTCGATCCGTTTCTAGTTCGTCAGGTTTTCCTGCGCGATTCCGAGACGTCGCCCCCATCGAAAAAGCACGGGGAGAATCATCGCGCGATGTCAATCTCAGCCGAGGTGCGATGGCCTGCACCAGTGACATCTCAACTCGGGATTCGTCAAACACGTGCATTTGACCTCGCGCAAACTTTCGATCCATCAAACCCGAATGCAGGCGCCGAACGTGAAGCGCTCCCATGTTCTTCAATTAGAAACACTCGCGGCCACAGTGAGTAATTCGTCCCAGACGCTGGTAACTTCAAGGAAATTTTGGGTGTCCAGAAAATGTGATGTAACGCGACGCGTTTGATCGTCTGGAAAGGGAGAAGCGTCGTGGATTCAGGTTACGTCGGGTCCTGGAGTGCCTGGAGATTTAGCTGCGGGAGCTGAAGAGGTCCAGCTCCCGCATTCTAGACGACACGTAACTCCCACCAATTTCCAGTGCCAGGTTTAGATATGGGGATACCTCCATCAGCCGCCGCACACCAAAAAAAAAAGTACGAGCGGCAGCTGCTTTGGCTACTGATGCTTGCCAGCTCAATGCTCAAATCAGAGATAGCCAATATCGATTGCAGACCGAGCAGAAGCAACGGCCCATGCTGAAGTCTCCTAGCGAGATTTCAATCCTAAACTTCAGAGTCCTTATCGACCCTGCTCGATTATCTGGTAACCGGAAAGTCCTGCACACCTTCTACGAAGTCTAGCGTGAGGAGACAGCACGCTCTGCTTCGGTGGCCGAAGGAAGAGGAACGTGAAAAAGTCTAAAGCTGGCACACCCCATGAAAAATGTCAACTCCTGTCAGTCATATTTACCGTTGGAAAGACTTTGTAGACCAGCTCAGAAAATGTTAACAGCGGGTATTCGGAACCGACAGACGGAAGCATTTACAACATTGGCTTTAATAAAGAAACCTTAGTGACATTTCCTTAAACGTTAAATTCTGGAGTCCACATCGAAGCTTGTTGTTTTCGTCAACATTTCTGGTTCCTGTCTTGAAGTTCGAAGTAAATCGCGCTCTCAAGGAGGGGAATGACATCCCCACGCACCACGTTGGCCTTCTGCAATAAGATTCTGCAGAAATTTCTTTGAGCGGTTTCCATTGGGGAAGTCAAGTCAGGATCGCGTTGGACAAGCTGTCATGTCGCCTTACGGTGGCTCTGCTGTCGAGTTACCCACCCCTACTCACCCGCTATACCCTCGTTTTTATACCCTTCCAAAGAACGCGGGATTCATAACTGTCCTTCCTCTCGTCTATGCGGAGATTCCAGATCATGTCGTGGACCACCTGCATGCTCTCTTCAATGACATTGTCAGAGATGGCAGAACATACCCTCAAGAAGAAGAGCTGACAAGGCAGCAGTTTGTCGATTATTTCTTGTGTAAGCTTAATTCTTCAATCCTTCCGTTGGGTAGCTCTGTTGACCTAAATTGCGATCAGCTTACAACCTCTTCGTTGGCTTCTATTCGCCGATCAATCTTTACTTCACGGTTTCACATCCCCCGAGAAGGGATTCCTCGTGCGTCCCTTCACACCCACAGAGAAGATTCTCAGGCATACTAAATCTGTCACGGCAGCGCAACTGACCCGCTGGATGATGGCGTCCCGCTCGTCACTTCGCCTCCAATTTCACCCGGTTTCCTCTCACACTATCTCAATTCCAACGTACCGCTCGAGGAAGTAATTGCAGGGATGTATTGTTAGTTTTTAAGCGACCAAAACAGGAAAAGCCCTAAGCCAGAGGTGTAGATATCAAACCAAACTATCCAGGAAGAAGCAGTCACTGCTGCAACGGAGGGTTTATTGTGGACCCCCGTTGGCGTGGTAAAAGGTATATCCAATTTTATTACATGATTATTTTACCTGTAGCTGATCGACTGGAAGGGTCGGAATCACCTTAGGGAAGAGTTATCTCTACTTTGCTCCACGATTAGGCTACAAGCACTCAGTATTCAACCTGGTCTACGTGTCAAATGTTGCGTCCATTCGTGTATGTCGTCTTATTCCCCTCCCTTCCGCATGCTCTTAACTATGGCCTCAGGTTTGGGACCAACTCCAGTTCATACCATCTGGAATTATACCTAAAGCTGGCAGGCTGAAAACCGCTGACGGAAAAGGAGAGGAATACGTGGATGCCGTCGTGTACTGGCGCGAATTTGTCTCTCCGTATTTCGAACCCAAGAGGCAACGGGAGCTCAGTGGAACGACGACGAGTGACGTACTCAACGACAGTGATACGGAAGAAGAAGTGATATCGGAAAGCGAAGCGGACAGGAGGATGGGGTTGACCGATATGGGTCGGAGGAGAGAGCATTCCGCTGAATCCGATTTAGCAACGAAACTTCAAGGGCGAAGTATGAATGGACTACCAACTGGTGAAAAGATGGTCAGACGCCAAGGTTTGACTGAGATGGGACGGATCATCAGAGAGACCACTCAACCAGCTGCGGAGGAGGTGACGAAGATGCAGGCATTGAAGGACATGGGAAGAATTATCAAAAGACTCAGCGTATGAGTTTCTGTGCACTTGTTTCGGAATGGTGGACATTAATCGGATTGATATCATCACCTGAGATATTGCTTTCTGTCAGCATAACTCAGTGTTTTCTCTTCATCGTAACCTCTCTGTGACCAACAAATGATTTCCTTCCATCCTTGATCAAAAATTTCATCACTGCAGTACTCGAATCTGTCATTTGTTCAATCGTATGTTGGTGAAAGGAATAGGATGTGGATATGGTCATTCCAAGATTAAACGCTATGTGGAGTACTTTTGGTCTAGCTCCTAAACCCTCCTCTCTGGTTCCAGTCCAAACTTCTCCTCTATCGCTCTCAGCTCTTCGAACTCTTCTCCCACATTCGCTGGACCTCTCGATTTCCTCAATCCCCTAGCAAGGCGAGCGATGTCCTTCACTTTCTCCGACAATCTGGTATCCTCCAACTGTCCAAACTTCTCTTTAAATTCTCCAGCCATGTCCCCAACCTCTGTGTCAGGGAAAGTGATCTCTCTCGCCGCCAACAAATCCTCGTAACCGAAAGTGGGAGCGATGAGCCCGAGCTGTTTCATTTGCTCGACCATAAAGTGCTCCGCGAAGGAAACGCCTGGCCGGAGCGTCGAATACGGGTTCTGCGCCGCATCATCGCCCCTGTCCGATCCTTGCATCACGTCGTCTTCGAAACCTCGAATGCCAGCCCGTCTAGCTTGATCGTACCAGTACATTTCTGCTGCAGGATGATTGGCACGGAAGTGCCTCCGCCTTCGCCACAGAAAGAGTCAGTTCAGTTCAGGGTTTCCTTGTCCGTGTGATATCAAAGAAAGTTGATACGCACTTGTCAATCTTTTTATTTTTACCCTCCTCCCCTGCTTTCCCCAGGATCCCAGCGATGAGCTCTATTCCCCTGGTGCTCTCTGCGTTTCCGACGATCGGCCACGTTACGCTCCTTAGGTCCCCATCCGTATCGACAATGCCAATCGTTGGGATTCCAGCCTGAGTCGCTTCCTTAGCTGCCCAACCCATCGTCTTCAGGGGCCCCATGAGCACGACGAGAGAAGGCTTAAAGTCCCACGCCGTGAACTTGAACTGCGAGCTCGCCAGCCTCGGTTTGAACGCCAACTCATGCTTTTCCACCTCTCCCTCCGCCAACTTCCCCAACACCTGCGCTGCGTCTCCTCCTTGACCATCGAACACCTTCTCGATCAGTTGTTTCGTCTTCGCTGGGTCCGTCGCAGCTTGCAGTTCCGCCTGCTTCTCCGGAGAGAGCATGGCGTCTCGAAGCGCCACGTTGAGTTTCGCAAAGAGGGCAACCCGTTCCCGATCGGTAAACCCGCCGAGTCTGGTCTCAAAGTACTCCTTGGTGACGGCGAGCACACGCTTGAAAAGACGGGCCTCCGCCGCTCCCCCATTCTCGTCCGTGAGCGGCTGCTCGTCCTCGATGGGCACCGCGACCTCTTCCATGAACTCCTTCATCCCTGGGAACGGTCCAGGCCTTCCAAAATCCTCTGCGAGGAACGCTCGAGCGTCCTCTTTCTTCAAATTCGCCGTACGCAATCCGCTATGCTCACTCTTTCCCAATACCATGCTTGTGTTGCTTAGACTGCCTCCTATCCACTTAGTGACTGAATATCCAGATCTTCCTAGCTTCTCGGCGGCATTTCGACAGGCGAGCTCCCTCCTCTTCTGGTCTAACGGATGCAAGCTCTTCCCACTGACAAAGAGGACGAGACCGTCATCTTCCACCACCTCACGCACAACCATAGCAGCACGTCGGAGCTGAATGAGCGTTTGGCGGAGGTCGATGTATGGGTATTGACGGTGTCTGATACCGTAAATGGAGGTGTGGGCGAGACGATTGGAGAGAGAGGACATGGAGTGTCCAAGGTGGAGTTGGGCCGCAACGAGGTGGGACAGAGTTATGGACTCTGCCGTCTGCGGATTGTGGAGCGACTTCCGCGACGCATAGGCAGTCTGCTTGCTCTGCGTTGATCCTTCCGGTTCCAGCGCATCCACTTATCCATCCGCAAATTTCATCACCCCTTTCGACTCCAAGGTAAAAGGCAGGAGCAAAGAACGTACAGACATTCCTATTCCACCTCCGTCCCCTCACAGCCTTCTTCAGCTCCTCCACCTCCTCTTTGATCTGCAAACTCTCCAACTGCTGTTTCATGAAACCCTCGTCCACCTGCCTTTCCATCTCGCTCTGAATCAAGTGCGGGGCGGCCACTCGCGCCTGGCGCAGCTCAGCGATGGTCAGGGGCGGCTTAGGCACTTCGTGGCCAGCAGTCGCAACGCTGGAGGTCGACGCCTCAGCCCGACAGCAGGTGGTGATGCTGAAGTCTCGCACGAGGCGTGGCCGCTTGCATATTCGAGCGTACATCGTCAGGCCGCCTCGGGTGTTGGAGGAGGGTAGAGCTGGAGCTAGAGAGCGAGAAATATCGCTAGGACGTGGAGTGCAAGCGAGTAACAAAATTGGAGGACAGCAAACTTTAGTTTGGCATGTCCATGTTCTTAGTTTTAATTTCGTTGTAATCGTAATCTGCTTTCCTTGGTACTGAAATGAAACCACAAAGGCGATTATGCTGAAGTGTGCATGAAAGCACTCTGACACTCTGACGACAAGCTGGTGAAGTCTCCATGCTTGCACGGACCTCATATGGTGGGAGGCGTTGGCATGTGGCTAGTTCACACGCTCCCTCAGGTTTCATCCTGACCGTATGCTCACGGTGAACGTAGACAAGTAAAAGGCAATCAGGAATTTTTGATGAGGTTTCTAGTGTCTGCACCGACGTTTCATCTTCCTTTCTGACAACCAGCGGGTAACATGTCAAGCCATCATGCCATGAGGCTTCAATCCGACAACTTCCCAGTTGTCGCGTACTTACAACCGCTCACAAGAAGGACACTCGGTGCCACAACATGTATCATGACCGTACTCAGCACATAGACTCTGGCCTCCTTTTTTACGGATGGGGGTTAGTCAACGATATGCCATCGGTGCTATTTTCGATTGACAGTCCACTGCGCAGGGAGTTCATATCGAAAAGGACCGAGAGTTATCGTGCCCTTTGCCTATTGCGTTCTGATCTCCTGTTTCGGCATATGATAGACCTGCCTGGATCTTGGATTAAAAAAGCCCAGGCGGTCTGCGGCGACTGAATGTTATCGTGTCGACGAAGGTCCTTCCTGTATTCTTTGTGGCCGGTTTCAGCTTGACGCATATATTTTTACACTGAAAGAAACCGTATTCAGGGATGAGCTTCTTTCTATTGTCGGATGGTGCTCTATCTTCATATGAAGTGCGAACTCGCTTCCCCGAGCTGCGACCTGTCGTGAGAAGCTGACTTAGTGGAACTCCGAAGATGAGTTGTGCCTTTGAAGTTAATGGTCTGGGTTGCAGAAAACCATTCAAGACGTGATGGGAACATTAATGGGAAATCCCTAATTGGAGCATGCAAGACATGAGAAAATCGTTTTTGACGCGAGGACGGAAGGTTGGCAGAGGCCATGAAGCCTGTTCGGGAGATCGAATCGAAATTGAATGTTGGCAAGCTCGAAAAATGAAGAGAAGGAGGAGAAGCGGAAGATCGTTCTGAGTTTGTCCATTGTTTAGGCTTCCAAAAAAAAGACGAGCCAGAATTCCCTGTCCGCCACTTATGTCCTGGGTTTTCGAAACATTTCCCTTGAATAGAAACTGCCACAGGAACAATGACTATTCTTTGACACAGAAAGGTTTCCAGAGACAGCTTACGCACAAGCTCTCACTCGTTTTCCCGCTTTCTGCACCATCTGAGACTTGATAAATGAAAGTGTGTTTCTTTTTACCCACCCGTGTCTGATGCAAAAAGGGTAATGCATGTCTCTCGTTCACATCCGACGAAGGAAACTATGACATAAGACCTTATCCAAACGTGGACGAAAGAGAGCTTCCAGAGCACTCCCTGTGGAAGCTTGATGCTCTGGTCTCCTCAAGGATGTTATCTTCCTATACTTTGCAAATCTGGTTTATTCCTGGGGCTCACGGGAACGGCCATTGACTAAAAGAAGGATCTCTACTCCTCATTATTAAGGAGGACTTTGGTTCGCGATTGAAACAACTGTTGACGATGCTGATACTTCCACAAAGCTGATCATGAGCTGCTGGCAGACTGGACGCCGGCGATACCTGATGAAGGTCATCAGCATTTCCTTTCCCCTTTATCTTCAACTGGATGGCTCATCTGTTTTCTTGATGAACTTGACCACGTTACAAAGGTACAGTCAAAGAAGTTGCAAACGGATATCAATAGACATGTTACACCATAATGCGATTTTAAACGCGGCTTTCCAGGGAGTGACATAAGAAAATACACAACAATGAAATATCGTTCCAAAAACCGTCTATTTCAGCGGCAAGAACGTCCGAACTGCTGTGTCGGAGGACTCATTCGCCATCTTGCCGGGACTGATATTCGGTTTTGCAACAACAGAATCGCTTTGCTCATCGTCCGAGATCAACACTACCTCCTTGTCTTGGTGCTCCGCCTTCGCAGCCAACAGTGGAGCCATCTCTGGCTTGTTCTCAGCCACTTGCAGTGCTGGAAGCGATTTCGACTTCGGATCCTTGATCACAGGCTGAATTGGTGGATTGGAAGAAGACGACGCAGGATTCTGCATCAATGCGGGCGTAAGGGAGGTTTGATGGACAGTTTCCCCCTTGTCGGAGTGAAACAAAGTTTGATAATACCTGTCGCGTTGCTCCCATAGGAACCGGATGACCTTGAACGGATCTTGTTGGAATGTGGGAGGAGCTGTCTGTGTCCTCCGTTCGTCCCAAGCCCAAACGTCAATTTTCTCATTTGCCGAAAAGAGGGTTGGGGGGAAAGACGTCGCCTCGCATATCTTTTCCTAATTCATAGAAACATATCAGTATCAGCATACTCTAGGTAAGAACCGACTCAGGCTGTCGACTCACGATTCTTTCGGCTCTCCGAACCTCGTAAAACTCCCAAATCATATCCCCCAACGTGGCAATGAGCATCGAGATCTCGAGCGGCAGATCAATGCCAAGCGGACTCCGACAGCCATCGAGGATGAGCTTGCAAAGGATGCCAATCGTCTGCAATATTTTCGCATTCTCCATTTTCAAGAACGCCGTCCGATACTGGTTCGTTACGCTGTCTGGTGACTCACTCTGGTACAGTTTCCTCAACTCTTGAAGCTTCGAAGAAACCTGTCGCTGTGGTGATTGTGCTGGAACCAATGTGTTGGCGACTTGTTTAGCCATCCAAGGTGTCGCCGTCTCACTCATAGCTTCAGTCGTCGCGCTTGTAGTGGCCGGGGGGAGACCGGGTGCGCCGGAACCAAATCCTGAGACGGAGAACTGAGGGAGCCAACTCACATTTCCTGATGGCAAAGATGCAACAATTTGGTTACTCTGTGGAAGGGCTTGTTGGGGGAACGAAGTGAGTGTGGCTGTAGGAATACTGGATGTGAGGAAGGCACCCATCGTTGTTGACATCACGGAAGGGACGGTAGGGTTTGATAGATTAGTCGTCGGTGCAACATTGTTCACCTGTTGAGCCATGAGAGTTATAAATTGAAGGACATCCGACATATCGACCTGTGCTGTCGGAGGTTTATCGGTAAGGTTGCTGGTAATATTACCACTGGCGGTTGGTAGGTGAGTTTGAGGCATGGACGGCTGGGCAGAAAGGATCGTTTGAGAGAATGGGGAGTATGAGATGGACTGTTGACCGTGCGATCCCTGATGTTGCTGACCTGTCGGAGGCAAAGAAGTTCGGAGATTTTGGTGTTGAGATGCCATCCCAGCAGGGAACGGAGGTTGAGAGAATCCTATCCCAGTCGCCTGATCTCCGCTCGTGGAGATGGTTTGGGCCGTCGATATCGATGGTTGTTGCATCCGACGCAACAGATCGCTGCTTTGCATCTCTGCCAATACATGAGCCTGCTCATTTGTCCACCCAGTTTCTTTCAACCTCCAATCGAAAATTGCCTGCCGAGAGGGAGGTACTACTGCAGGTTGCGTGGGAAAGGCTTGGGACGCTTGGGACATTAAGAGAGCCGCTTGGGAGGCATAATCTGTAGCAGATGTATTCGTATGTATGGTGTTTGCCATAGAGGCGTTTGGACGTTTTGATTGCACCTGATGGTTGGGGTTGGAGCTGGCCGGGTTTGAAGGTGCTGGTGGTCGGAAGCCCTGTGGACGGGATACTTGTGCTCGAGGAGGATTAAAGGTTGTTGACAGAGGAAGTCTGTTCGCGCCTGAAGTCAAGGACGAACCTCCTACATTAGTCACGATCCTAGCGGAGGAGCTGGGGGGAACCACCGAGTAAGGAGTCTGGGTTCGAATCGGCGGCTGTGATGTGACTACCGGAGGGCCAGCACGAAGCGATGTCGCAGCTCCTCGATGGGCAGATTTGGCGGCCTGAGCTCTAAGAGGTTGCGCACTTTTCGCAGCGGAAGGAATTGCAGAATTTGATTGGCGCGGCAATGGCTTTTGAGATTTAGATTGTGAGTGAAGAGTGTGAGGAACGTGTGGCCGGTTCGAAAGGAGAGTGGTTGAAGGATTCGGTTGTTGCTGAAGTACCTGAGATGATACTGACCCAGACACTGCTGCAGTGGTGAGCTCTGGGGCAACACTGTTGTTTGGTTGGAGCAGGACCGCCCCTACAAGACCGAGATTGGATTCCTTCTCCTTTTCTGCCACCTTCTCCTTCTCCTTCGCTCTGTTCTTAGCGTCCGCAGGGATGCATCTCCACCCACCCGGTCTCGACACCAACTTCGTTCCCTCCTTCGCCCTCTTCGCAAGGTAACCTTTGGGAGTTGGGATCGGGTAACGGAGGACGACTGGTCTTTCGTTCTTCGTCATGGTAGGATATGCATCTGGATTAGGTATGTAAGACTTGTTGCGATCGTCTAAGAGAGACGGAAAGTCGACAGGGGGAGGAATGAGCCTTGTTCCGACACCGGAAAAATCTACTCCTGCTGGTTCATCTTCTGAAGCGTCCCACTCCCCTCTCTCCCTTCGTAGCTCCTCCTTCAAATTTCGCATCACCTCATCGACGGACAACCCTACCCTCTCACTGGTCGTATTCGCGTCTATCGCCCACGCATCCTTCCTCACAACAGTATCCCAAGCAAACCTTTCCTTCTGCCCATGTTGAAAACCTCTCAATGCTTTCACAAGTCCATTATACGCCTCCAAGAACGTCGTTGCGCTCGTAACCGAGGACGAAGTCGAGACAGAGGAGCTAGTGGAAGGAGAAGGTTGTGGACGCCGATCGAGGTCGGAGGTTGTCTGCAGAGGCGGAGCTGGAAGCGGTGGGTCTGCCCTCCGCTCTGGGCTTGGAGATTTTGAGGACCGTTTCCTCTTCCCCAACGCGCTGGGAGGCTGAACCCCCTCACCCGCAACGCTCGTGCTGGCCGCCAACATGTTCTCCTCCTGCGACACAAAGCCTTCATTCCCCTGCTAGCTGACTGCATAACAACTTACCAGTTGCGAGTCCGTCTGATCCCCTATCCACAGACTAGATTGCATCCAGTACCAATCCTCCACACTCGGTAATGCCCTACGCGTAAGGATCCTAGGCTGAAATGCTCAAACAATGCTGGGTTCGTAAGGCGGTCACGTGAATTTCCGGCCTTCTTGCCCCAAACAACTCAAAACATCATCTTAATCTCGATATTCCGATCGGAAAGTTTCGGTTTGCTGAAGCAAGCATCGTTTGAACCTCCTTCATTAGCATTAACTTAGCTGACTCTGACAGAATGAGCGGAGACTTGAGAGCCTGAGCGGAGACCAGCTTTTCATCAGGCTTTTCATGAACCTCCTTGCTTGCTGATCCGGAAAAGGCCGGAGAGCAGCTGAGCTCGCCGGAAGAAACCGCCAAAGCCTTTCACGTGCGTCATTACCCCGCGTCCAGCACTCCGGCAATCCAGCTTCAAAAGGACCACAGCATCGTCATACCTTTCAATCCCTGCCTTACCGCCTACAACCAGGTCGCCCGACAGAATCGAATCTATACCAGCAAGGATATTACGAAGATGCCGCCGTCCAGCGACAAGGGAAACCAGAAGACGCCAATTGGCACCCATCTCGTAGCGGGAGGCATCGCTGGTCTCTCTGAGGCTTGCGTTTGTCACCCCCTCGATACCATTAAAGTCAGGATGCAACTCAGTAGAAGCGCGAGAGGGAAAGGAGTGAGTGCTTTCGTTCCCTACTTCGTTCAAGCTGTTCAGGAGCTCCGTGCGAGTTCGTCTTGCCAATCTTATCCTCGACCCAATGAGTACTCTGATATCATATATTTAATACTTCCCAGCTCGTCATACTATACAATCATCGATTGCGAGGGATCATCAACCATTTTCGTCAATTTATCATCAAGTTCTACCATATCCTTTTCATTTTTCACTGAGCAATCATATACTGCTTCGTCCATTTTGTGCTTCTGATCTGAGGAGCATGTCGGCAACGATGCTAACCTCTTCTGCAAAATAGATGAAACCCCGCTCTTTTCTCGCCACGGGAAAGATGATCGTTCAACGCGAGACACCATTAGGGCTCTACAAAGGACTTGGAGCAGTAATTTCTGGAATAGTCCCAAAGATGGCGATCCGTTTCGCGTCCTTTGAACAGTACAAATCTCTTCTCGCTTCCAAAGAGACCGGGAAGACGACGCCTGCGGGGACATTTCTGGGTGCGTCTCTGCTTCCTTCTGATCCAAATAAAACGAGCTGATTTCATTTTCTTTGTGTTTGTGAAGCGGGTTTGGGGGCGGGAACGACGGAGGCCGTCCTGGTTGTGTGTCCGATGGAGGTCGTGAAGATTCGATTGCAGGCCCAACAGCATTCGATGGCTGATCCGCTCGACATTCCGAAGTATAGAAACGCCGCACACGCCTTATATCTCATCTTGAAAGAAGAGGGAGTGAGGACGCTATACCGCGGAGTAGCGCTCACTGCTCTACGACAAGCTACCAACCAAGGTCTGTTCTTTCCTTCCTACCCTACTTAGACTCCAAAAGTGACGGATTTCGATCAACCAGCTGCAAATTTCACGACCTACACTGAGCTCACACGGTTGTTGCGAAAATGGCAGCCTGAATATTCAAGAGCGGACGTCACCCTTCCTTCCTACCAAACTCTCCTCGCGGGCTTCATCTCGTTCGTTCTCTCCCTACTCCTGTATCCTCATCCTGATGATTATGGCGTCTCAGAGGAGCAGTGGGACCATTCACGAATGCCCCGATCGACACGATCAAGACTCGGATACAGAAGGCGACCGCTCTTGCTGGCGAGACCGCTTGGACGAGGTTTCGAACAGTCACTGTGGACATGTTCAAGCAAGAAGGACCGAGGGCTTTCTATAAGGGTATCACACCTCGAGTTGCACGAGTGGCACCTGGACAGGCAGTCGTGTTCGTCGTTTATGAGAAGGTGCGCCATGGAGCATTTCCTTACATGTGAATTGGGTGTGCTGATGTAGATTTTTGGGTACAGATAAAGACTTGGATCGAACAGTTTAAGGAAGAGATTCGACATGAATACTCTGAGCCTTGAAGAGTTAGACTCGCCTCGCATGGTTTTGATTGAATTGCAGGACGTTTCGTTTCGCATTTCAGACCTCCAAGTTGTACATTCATCATTTTATCTCACTTTCGGACGTAGATAGGTTCCCTGTTCACGGTCCTTCTGTACTCGGCATGCTGCAATGCAATAAAGAACTAACAAGAAAATCCTAACAAGTTCGATGACGGTTCCACACGGATCAAACGAAACCGGTTTTCCAAGTTTTGTTATTTAACAATCTACGATCTATTCGCAATGGTTCTACGTATTCACAATGAGTGTCTGACAAAGGAGAGAATCGTGTTGAATAGTTGTCCATGTTACATCAAAAGCTTGACTGCCACAAAAATCAATAATCCATGGAAGTGCTTCTCCAGCCTGAGCGTTGAAGCAGCCGAATTTTCGTTGTCGATAGACGTCTGTGAGCCGCCAGTGCTAGATCCAGCAGAAGGTTGGACAGCTGGCGCGGTGTTGGCGGAAGCAGCCCCAGAAAAAGATTTCGACAAAAGCCAGTTGAAGTGGTCCTCGAAGAAGGGAACTTGTAGATATTCAGTATTATCCTAAAGTATTAAAACAAGAAAGAAGCGCGCGCACCATTGGCCATCTGATTGTGGGCCGGACTGATAGCAGGGTCTGGGCCGTCAATGATGGTAAGTACTGCCTTGGTCCCTCCTATGGCTTCGATGAGATGCTGAGTCTGATTCGCCCGTCCCACGTTCGATGCTCCTTCGTAATCTTTAGTACCGGCATAATGTCTGAATGGGATATTGAGCAAAGGTCGGAAGTCGGTCGTATTATCTGGTTCGCCTGCAGAGAGTGCGACGGCTGCGAACGACGTAGGATAGGCAAGCGCCATTTTCCATCCATCACGCGCTCCTGGAAACGGGGCGTATTTAACGCAGCACTACTTGTTGCGACAGACGCTCACCCATTGAATAACCTGTCAGGTAAACACGGTCTTCGTCATAATCGTAATTTTGCTGAACGAAGTCGAGAACTGCTTTGACGCGTCCAAGGTCCCATTCTGGACTGAAGAGTCTTATCAGCAAGGCAGCATAAAAGAAAATCCAGGCTCCGCACACAGCTGGGTAAATGGTGTCGTTCGGATGAATAGGCAGGACGGTCAAGAACTCCTCAGCGACCAATTTCGACGCGGCCGTGATGTTTCCGTCATAGTATTCCTTGATCCGCCTACCCGGTCCATTGTAAGTCATCTTGACGTCCAACTCGCCAAAGTCGCCAACGGATCCAGCCCCTTTTTCGCCAGACGTCAGAATCAAGTGTGTAAGAAGAATACCGAGACGAACCATGAAGAAAGAGGTTTAGGGCTGGCTTCGCTGCAGGAGAGTCACCGGCAGGCTTCAAGACATTCTGTCATTCTGAATGAGCAACATATTTCACTTGAAAGAACCGAAAGCGTACGAAATAGTATGCGTCTCCCAAATCGCTATGATGGATGAACGGTATCGACTGCGCTTCAGCAAAAGAGGAAACCAAGGAGGAGCAAAGAGCGATGATAGCAAAGAGCGTCATGGTGTTCAACGGTGGAGGCTTGTCATAAAAATGCTCCGAAGTAACTTGAAGCAGAGTGCTGTTTCCTCCTTAAACCCTGCCACAATTCCAGAATAAAGCTGGTGAAGGTGATGAAGACCAAGGTTTTGGGTGGCAAGAAAAATTCACGCCTCCCCGGAGTTTTGATCGACGGAGCCAAGAAGGAAACTATTCCAGTATTCTAGTGCAGCTTGATTATTTTGGGAACAGGTCTGTGACGACAACAATATTGCTTCCTTTCGCAGGCATTGTTGATGTGAGCTGGGAGACCCGAGCCTACGAAACTGAAGCTCCAGAAGCTCCAAACCACAAAGTTCAACTTCAACGCAAGACCGTGTCGACAAAAAACTATTAATATAGGTCAGTGATAGTGTGGGGGGCAGAGAAGACACAATGTTCTAAGGCTCATCTTCGATTACATTCACCCTCCATTGCTTGGTCAGTTGCAGGTGCTGTCTGCTTGGGATCTCAGATTTCATCATGAAGAGAAGAAGAGTGCCGTCATGATTTTGCCATTCCATCGCTCCAGAATTAGCCCCCACAGAAGAGAAGTAGCTAAATGGATTACTCTGAAGGGTCGAAGATCCCCTTAAGGTTTTATTAGATACTGGTACATATATCCGGTCAACAATACAATCGACAATCGACAATCGACAATCGAGAGAACACGAACGTAATATTCCGCTTCGCATTATTTCGAATCAAGCAAACACCTTCTCCCTCCCATGCTCTCTTTTCCCGAATACCTTTCATGATAAACCTCAATTCTCCCAATCTCCCTTTTGTACATCATCTCAATAAAAACATATCTGTTGTCACGTCAGCCCATGGTTCAAAACCGAGATTGGTTGAGCTTCAGCAGACCACGAGTTTTGGTGATTAACCAACCAGTAGAGACCATACAGCAGAAGAGTTTGTTCCCCCATTTTGGAGCAGAGAGGATGGCCTCAACTTAGAAAAATGTCTTCATCATTCGGACAGTGGACTCCTCCCCATTCACGGATCAGGATCCTTATTCAATACCAAGAATGACGAGAGGACAGACCTCTTTTCCACGTTTATTTCTGTCTCAATATCGACTCTAACACCTCCATAACTGAGATGTAAATCCCCTTCTCTTCGCCTGCCTACACTCTGAAGATGTACTTCTGGTGATTCAAGGACATCAGGCTTGTTAGCACTCCGGAACTTTGGAACTGTGTTAACACGTCCATGTGAACCACTTCGGCTACTACTGCCTCCCTCTCGTGAGTTTGGACCCGAAGCAACAGTTCGAAGATGGAGAACAATGCGAGAAGCCATCATCGTTGTGAACGTCAGGGTAAGCGGGCAGTTCAAAGTCGGATTGAGTTCTTTAGGAATGCTGCGTTGCAGATATCCGTCAGTTCAAGGAGAAAGTTCGGCTAGGATAAGGTCACTACGAACGAGAAATAAACCACATTGACCAAATTACAAATCGATACGACGATGAAATAGAGGATGCCATCGCGCATGAAGGTCGAGATGAGGTGGGTAGGAGGCGCGTTTCGCCATTGAGTAAGAAGTGGTCTTCAAATAAATGAGTAACCAGTCAGCTAGGGGTACGGCGACGGACACGAGCATGAATACTGTCGCTGTAGTGTCGTAAAGGAGAAGCGGGATCCTGTGAGTATTGTTAGCAATCTGATTCATATTTCGGTGGAGATACGAACCAATAGAGCCATATGTAGCTTGTGGAAATATCAGCTTTATTCATGCTAGATGGATGTGAAGACGAATCACTGTTGACGCCCTCGAATAGAAATACATCCTCTCAAGCCGGGCAATCTAACCGAGGCGTCTGCATTTGTCGTCCGTAACATGATCAACGTGAAGACTTACAGACGCAATGCGTCGTCTTCAGCAAAGGACCAAATTTGAACAGCCGTTCCAACGAATGCAAATGATCCAAAGAAGTAGGCAATCCATTTACGACGGTTCCACACTACCCAAACTCTTGTACCAAGGAGGGAACTCGCAGTTCACTGCGTTCACATCATGTCAACCTATTTATCAATACACGGCTTGAGAGGAAGGGACTCACAAAAGAGAATCGTGGTAGCCAGAGGTTCCAGAATATGAACTCGGTTGCACGTTTTCAGGGTGAATTTGAACCAGAGAAGACACATCGCCAGGACAAAAGTCAGGAGACCCCAGTAGCTGCACAATTCTGATTAGTCTTTCACTTACGGAGCGAACAAGAGAGGAGTGAGGCATACCGATTGAAGAAGTATGAGACTTGAACTGGAGTCCAGCGTTCTGCCTTCCACATCGCCTTGTATTCGGCTGGGAAACTAAGGATAAAGTCCCAAGCATAGATCGCAAAACAAGCTGTGCGTAATTTCTGCTAAGCTGGCTGGAGGACTCGGGAATACACAAACCAGTGAGATAGATACGACTGGCTGAAAGAACTCCTTCTAAATCTGCACGCTGAAGAGCGAGATCGAGCTGCTCTTGGACAGTGGGACTTGGACCCGCTGAAGCGGACGATGACATTCTCCTTGGTTAATCTTGGTGCCAAGGAATTTTGTGAGGAAGACGGAAGTCCAAGCTGGGAGGCCAAGGAGCCAAGCACGCTCCTTTATAGGTCCTGTTTGAATATAAATTATTCTAAAAGTCTTTCTTGCAAGATGAACACCATCGACCTTATTCTCGAAGTGCATCCCTCCAATCTTGGGCGTTCAAAGGTTGGGACGGAAGCTCTGGGAAAGTCTTGGCTTGCACATAAAATACGCGCTGAAGGACTCAGAAGGAAGACCCACCAATTGGGCTCCAGGGGACATCAATGGGTATCAACTAAGAGAACAACAAAATAATTATACTTGTTCGAAGCCTTCCCTCATCATCTTCGGACGAGAGTATTGCTTCTGCTCACCGCAGACTTCTGCCGGAGTAAGCGCAAGATTCTCGGAACAAGACGACATCACGCCAGCTTCATCTCTTTCAAACTCGTTTCAGCAAAGCGTTTTCGCTCATTATATTCAGTTGCAGAGGACATTTGCAAGCAAGGCCATGTGATGCAATTCGAAGTACTGAGAACTGGATCAACTGTCTCTCCAGAAGGTTTCTCAGTCAAGGTCTGGAATGAGAAAGCAACGTTATTTTCGAAATCTTCTTGTCACAACAAACCGCAAAGCGTGGGTGCTCGCATTTGATTCATCAAAGTTTCAGGACAGCTTGGACTGCAAATGAGCCAGAAAGGTAATATACAATATCAGCGTTTTCATACGCAATATGGGAAACAGCGCATTAAGAGAGCGAGTCGCCTAGGCGTTGGTCAGTCTCACATCTCCAGCAGAAATATCAGGAAGACGAGGTGCGTACAATTCAACTTCCCTTATTGCCAGTGGAAGGCAAAGACCAAATGAAATGGAGCCAGCTTGATATATAGTACCCGCCGTTGACGATCGTGAGCTTTTTTCAAAAATCATTGAGATCTCTACCCTAATCACCACATTCTCATCGCTCCAACCAATGTCACTGCTATCATGTATCATCCGAGGCCAGGAGTGCAGGTGCAGATTCCGTCTTCCGCCAGTTCTGTTCTGGTCGCTTTGGATTGATAACAAGTTTGAGCAGCACATTCAGCTATAAATAGAAAGGAATCGAGGGCAAGGCTAAGGATGTGCCAAGGGATGGGAATGATACGCAGATCCCTTCCCTTGGTGACAGAAATTATCGCAGTCAACAGGGGAGGTTGACGCAACGGAAAGGAGGATGAAAATCAATCCCTTACAAGTGGCGTATAACTTGCAGTAACCATACTTGTCAACACTCTCGTGCACCAGAGAGAGAACTAGACAAAAGCTTACATCTAATACTTGTCCAACCACAATCTGGCCGATGAGTTGATCAGAGTGCGAACGCGAGGAGGCATTTCTGCTCGTGCATGACTTTTTTTTTTTCCTTTTCTAGTTCCCCCGTCATCGTCGACTTCCCGCATTCGCCTGTTAGATGGCATCACATCAATGCGAAATAGACGGAAAGATCACAAACACGTGCTTCAGTCGATCTCAACTTCTCGGGGTTGCGTTGTCACTTCAACTTCTCATTCTGTGCGCGAGGAGCCGACGTGTCTATCAAACGAGAGACCGCATCATGGAGTTCTGCGACGCATGTAACTTGCAGTCAAGCTTTATCGTCAGGAATATACAATCCTTTGTTCAGCTAAAGGACGTAAAAAAAGAAATGAGTGAATGGTAACAGAAAACAGGTTCTTCCAAACTTGGAAACCGACCCTGCCGATTTTCAAACCCAGGCAACCTTTCAAATATACCATTAACAACATCCCTAGATGTCGCGCCTGAGACAGCAAGCACGGACGGGCTGACCCCGTCACGTCACCCGCACCGTCACTGAACACGGGACACTGTCTGGAGACGAGACTGTCACGGCAAGAAAAGGTCCAGACGGACGCGTTTGACGCTGAACACCCGTCCTTCAACATCATCCATAATTCTGTCCAGCACCCTCCGCACATCGCACTCCGCTGCCACGTTCTGGCCGCTAACTACTAATGCCGGCAACTCCAGGATTTTGGTTACAGTTGGTCGGAAAGGTGATTTGGTTGAGCCGGCGATGGAACTGTCCGTCAGCGGGACGCCACCTTGGAAGGTCATTCGCCAACTGAAAGGCGGAGAAGTAGGGATGATGTGTGTTCCTTCACTCCTGCAAACACTTCCCTCCGGACTTCGATTTCTGACGATATGTGGTTGCAGAACAACTTGTTAGTGCGCCGTCTTCCGTCCATCTTCTCTGGAATGGGATTGAAAAAGGAAGTGACAGTACATAGCACTCTCCTCACTCTCCCCACCGACCTACGTCCTGACATACCAACTCAAACTGCTGACAACTGCTGTCTTTTCTTCCTTCTTCTTCTCGCACAGGCTGTCCCTGAGGAAATGGTTCGCTTTCTCCTCCTAGTCGTCGGCGTGGCTCTCGTCCAACTGGACGACGGTGCTGGAGGGAAGAGTGGATCGAGCAATGAAGGAGAGGACAAAGTACGCGGATTGCTTGCGATCGGAGCAGCGAGTGTGACGAGCGGCGTGGCCGGGGTGCTGGTTTGAGTGGTTGCTGAAACGCTCTCCTCCGGCTCCGGCAAAAGTGGATGGAACGAAGGAGAGAGAGGAACTTAGAAGGGGATGAAAAAAGATACGTTGTGGACTAAGAATGTCTCCCTCGCCTTGCCTTCCATCGCCTTTGCGGCCTCACCTCTCCTCGGCTCACCTACGAGTTTGTCGCTAGAAAATTTTTTTCTAGGCATGCTCCCCCGTCCTACCGTATTAGAAATAACTCTCACTCCTATGATAGCTTATACCCCACTTGTCTGGGGAGTCATTCTACTCCAATCCCTCGGCGGTATCCTCGTCTCCCTCGTCGTGCGCGACTTCTCAAGCGTCACCAAGGGCTTTGTGACCTCAGGGTCGATCATATGTATGTTCTCCCTCTCCATGGTTCTTCTTCTATCTACTTTAAGCAGAGTACGCCACTCATTCATGACATGTGCAGTGACCAGTTCAGGTGGAATGTACCTTTAAGCCCTACGTCCAGGGCTCCGATGGTATTTTGGGGCAATGGCGGTGATCGGAGCGACAGGAGTGTGGAGCTTAGGGTAAAGAAAATTGAAAGCAGGGATACTACTATGGCATGGATGGCCTTGAGTAGACGCGTGTCCCATGGCTGGATCCTTACCATCTTCGCTTTCCCCTTGAGGAAAGCCGAGTAGTACGCACCACTCCTTCCAGATATGCATCTCAAAGAATGCGTTACTGATGGATAGTTTAGATGAACTGATCTGGCGAATGGTTGCTTCCTGCGATGGCGTATGAAAACGCTTGTTTTAACTTCTATATTCTAAAAAACTAGAATCTCTCCTTGAATTTATTAGGACTGAGGATCAATCCAGCTGACTATGCTCTCCATCTTGGAATGCAAAATTCATCAAAGCTGTCGCTCCTCATGATGTTGTTTCATTTGCTGGGGGTGCCCGTGCTCTCCGGTTCCGTTCTCACCTTCACCTCAAATAAATATGAGCAAGAAATGCTGTGGTGACACGAGTCCCCATAAATCTGTTCCGAGAATGTTGCGATTATTCTCACCGAAGCGGGTACTGTAGAGGTAAAACAAAGCTCTCGTCCGAATAAACACGTGTGCAAGAAGGATTTACTTTTCGTTCGTTTCCTGCACCACTGTTGAACGGTGAGCGTTCAGTTCCCTTTGGTTCAACAGCTACCTTATTCTGAATTCGTCTTCTTCATCGCGGCGCGTATTGTTTATGTGCTAGGCCAAGAGCTGCCGAGAGTTTCAAGCAAGAAGAGCTTTCAGAACAGTCTACATTCAAACAAGAGTTATAAAGCGGCCCAGCCTCTTTCCTTCTTAGCGGCTCTCCTCACGAGCTCCTTGGCACACAAGGGCCATGTCATCATCAGATGATCCTACAAATGTTAATGTCGAAGAACAGCTCAATCTCGCTATGCGGCGTGCAGTTTTGGAGGAAGTCCTTTCTACGAGTCGTATCTATCTCACAGGTTCGCGCTTTCCTCGCTCCGCAGCGGAACTTGACTAAACTGAGGGCAGCCTGCTTTGCGCTCTATGGCTGGGACTTTATCCTGACGTTCCCAAACGAATACCGTTCCATGTGGAAGGCGGGGAGGTGGACACCAGTCCGAGTCTCGTTCTTCTTCAATCGGTACGTTTCTCTCTTCGAATTTCACGTTACCAGAAGGCTCATGTAACAATTTTCGAAGCTACTGGGGTATCTTGACGTTCGTCCTGGCGATGTGCCTGCTCTGGTTCAAGTTCACGCCAAAAACGTGTGACAAGGTTCACATTCTCGAGCCTGTCGCCACCACCATTCTCTTTTGCGAGTCCACTCCTCGCAATACAATATAAAATGACTGACATAATATCGGTAAAGTGAACTGCGAGTTCCTCCTTGGTGCCAGAGTCTGGGTATTATGGAACCGTCGTGAATGGGTTGCTTATTTCTTTGCGATATTCGCCATTGGAGGCACCGCTATTCAAGTGTGGTCGTTTGCTGGGGACAAAACTTTGCCTTTGTAAGCATTCAGGTCACTAGGTCACGGGAAAGAAAATGCAGACGAGTGCTTTAGACTGCCGGGCTTGAGGGGGTGCATCTCTGTCAGAGGAGACCAAAAGTGATTTGTCTTCACCAATGTGGGAATAACCATGCTGATCCTTCTTACAGCTACATATGGCTGTATTGGTTTGTGTCTCCTTCCAACTTAGGCATTACATTGATGAATGGAGGCTTAGGGTTCCGCTTCTCCTCTATGACACAACGGCAACGATATTCATGCTCGTGTGCGTCACCTAAACTCCCGTCTGGCTGTCTGCTAAGTCCTCAAAAGTCCACTCATCACTCAGTCGCGTAACGCACCACTTACGCGCCTCCTCTCGACCTTTATGCGTGATGGAATCCTCTACTTCATCATAGTATCAATCTGCAACGTAGTCAACGTGGTTTACTTCTCGTTCGTAGTTCTTATTTCCAGTCAGGCTTTCTCTCATTAACCTGCATTTGCAACACAGCATCCCTGCAGAAGTCAATCCAACTTTGAACTCTCCGCTTACCCTCACATTCACACCGATAATGGCGTCCCGCATTGTACTGCACCTACGATCTGTCGCTTCTAATTCGAACTCGCGGGAGGGAGGTGCGAGCAGCCACAGTGGCTCTAATGGACGCAGTAATACGGTTCCAAAATTTCGGTCTCTCAATAAACCTGATGTTCGAAAATCACCAGACTCGCATTCTCAGGGTATAGGGAGGGGGATACGAAGAGAGGGGGATCTACATCTCAGTTATGGAGGTGTGAGAGTTGATGTTGAGACAGAAATAAACGTGGAAAAGAGGTCTGTTTGCCGCCCAATTTATATGTTTGATCTAGGATCCTAATAGGAAAGATAGACTTGAGGCTCGTGAGGATACGGAAGGTCAAGAGAGAGACTATCGTTCGTCAGATGATGCATATGCAATTGAGAAGAAATAACGCCAATGCCCGCTTACGCGGTATTGTCCAAGATCACACCCTGTCTCCGCCATCATTAGATTGGCGCACTACACATGACTTAACTACAAAGCTTAACCAGGATGGGTTAATTGGAAGGTCATGTATCTTTTTCCAGTTTCTCGTGCGCGGGACACTTGAAGATATACTATCTAGATTCCTCAGTCGAGGCTGTAAGCATAGCATTGTCTAGCAACGGCCGAACCATTTTCTCTTCTGCCTTTCTACGACAGGACTAGAAATCAAAAAGTTATATATATAATAGACAACCGACGGTTCGTGGTTGGGGAGAGGACGACGCGCACATTCTTCTTTCCTGTTCCTCTCGTTCCTTTCGCGAATCCAATATTAAAGGCAGTATTTCAATATGGCCTATCAACAGCTTACTGCAGGCTCTCTCTCGAACCCTGCGAAAATGTACTTCAGCAAGCAACTTTCGAACCTCAGGTTATCAGGTAACCTCCATGTTGAAGGTCTGCTCTCTCTAATAGCTTGGATCCATGGTTAAAGCTATCTTTAGCTGTCAATGCAATATCTGGAACACACGATCTAAACAAAGGGCATAATTTCCTTCATGATGCAGCCACGACACTACAGCGTGTGGCAAGCGGATGAGGTCCTGCAAGTCGTTAAGTTCGCGCTATCTCTCCCGGTCAACACCAACCCATTTTCGAAGGAAAGCAATACCGCATGGACTGGTTTGTCGCTAGACAAACCTTTTCGAGGTATTCTTACCTTTCTCTCTTGTAGGTCCTTGCAGTCGAGGTTGGAAACGCATAGGTTATCCAACACTTATGGATACTTAAAGCGAATTACTGTCTAACTCATGACATTCCGGTGCAGCGTATGAAAACGCTTGTCCGATTATTGTATGTTCAGAACCACTCTCTAGACGAAACAGAGTTCAATCCTCAGGCTGCGTGCAAGCAATCTAGGGTTTGTCTTCCATCATGAACCCCTTCTAGAGTCGTCTAAAGAGCTGATAGAGGATTGATTTAGGCATCAGCGTTTAAAACACAGTGCTTTGGGATCGTGATAAGTTTGCTCACAGATTCCGTCCTCCCAGTCGACGAAATATGAGAAAATATGCTCTGTGGACAGGAGGTGACGCTGAAGGTCCTGTAATGTCGTTCCGAGAATGTTACGGTTATTCTCCACTGTCAGAAGGTCTACCAACGCAATGCAGAAGCAAATTTTCTCGCCCGACTATGGTGACAGAGCTATGGAAAGAAATATCCTTCATTCGTTCTCGCAGTTGAAACGTTAACCACCGTTGAGGTCCATCAAGTCCAATGGGTGGGTCTCCTTCTGACACTTGTATCCAGTGTTTTTCAATTTTTTTTATTTGCAAGGCCAAGGCTTTCTGAGAGCTTCATGGCAAGAAGAACGTTCAGAACAGAGCAACTTCAAACTTACAGTAATTCAAACGCGACATATAAAAGCAGCAAAGCATCTTTGCCTCTTGGCCAGTCTTAGCTGGAGACTCCATATTCCTCCCAAATTTCCTGAGTACCTTGGCACTTGGCAGTCATGTCCACCCCCACTGTCGAAGAACAGCTCGATCTCGCTAACCAACGAGCAGCTTTGGAAGAAGTCCTTTCAGCTAGTCGTGTCTATCTCACTGGCTCGTGCCTTCCTCCATCTCATGTGGGCTTAACCGAATGAGCGAACAGCTTGCTTTGCGATCTATGGCTGGGACTTCATCCTCACTTTTCCAGGAGAATACAAGGCGATGTGGAAGGCTGAACGTTGGACGCCAGTCCGCCTCTCGTTCTTCTTCAATCGGTATTTTACAGCTCTCCAAGTTCGCCCAACAGAGGAAGACTCACCTCAGTATTCTGCAGCTACTGGGGCCTCCTGACTTTTGTTCTGGCGATGTGTCTTCTCTGGCTTGAATTTACCCCGAAAATGTGCAACAAGTTCCATATTCTCGAGCCTGCTGCCACGACCATTCTCTTTTGTGCGTCCGCCCATCTCAAACCACGGAGTTAAATAAGTATTGACAATCATGGGTGCAGTGAATTGCGAGTTTCTCCTCGGCACAAGAGTATGGGTAATGTGGAACCGTCGCAAATGGATCGCATACTTCTTTGGGATATTTGCCATCGCTGGCACGGCTGTCCAGGTGCTGTCATTCGCTGAGGACGATACCCTGCGTTTGTACGTCTTCAAGGAAAACGAGACACTTGTTGACCTGTGCTATAGACTACCTGGCTTGAGGGGTTGCATCTCGATCCGAGGACGCGACCAGTGATTCGTCTTCACGTCTATCTGGTATAAAAACTGACGTAATGTTTCGCGTAAAGCTACATATGGATTTATTGGTTCGTCGCGTGTTTCCATGATCAGACCGCTGATAATAACGACAGGGTCCCACTTCTGCTTTACGATACGACGGCGACGATTTTCATGCTCGTGTCAGCTAGATAAATTCCTCCCGACTTGTTCCTAACCTTTAACAGGCCACTCATCTCTCACTGGCGCGAAGCCCCTCCTACCCGCCTCATCTCAACCTTCTTGCGCGATGGCATCGCCTACTTCATCATCGTATCAATTTGCAATCTGGTTAACGTGGTTTACTTCTCGTTACTTGGAGCGACTCTGGAAGGAGGTCGTAATAGCACAACTACCATAACCTCTAGGTGAGACCTCACTTTAGCTGGTCTCAACGGACTCGACTAAAACAGCGGACCTCTCGACTCTTCATCCCGAAGTAGAACAGTGCTTCTCTTAGACCCTCGCAGGGAGCCTCCTCAGGTACAGGCCGCCTACTTCTACTTACTAACGGTCCAAAGGATACCACGTCTCGTGACGACGAGCAGGTTCAGCGCTGCACATGCTTTCGTCACTCTAAGAAAAGATCCTGTCGGTGTACAAGACAGAGTCGCGACTCCCGCATCAAGGTCACTTTACTCATGTACGTTTTCTCGCTTGGTGTGTCTTTGCCGCATCTCTACTAAGCGTCGTAGCATAAGGATTAAGTTGGTCAAGGTGTAAGGGTAGTCGCAGTAGAAAGTTCTGTAACTGGATCTACGGATCGGAACTAGGGCGGACTTTCGCATGCTTCTCTTCCTCCTGCTAACGTCTTTTAACAAGAAGGTTCGATACCTCACGACTAGCTTACGTCTATTTCGCGTCGCGGCATTGTTCTAAGCTTTCTGAGGGGTAAGTAGTGGTCTCCACTGCTCGTTCTCTCCTCCTAAGCGTCTCAGTGTCCTCTTTTAGATAGGACGGGGCGAGCTATCTAACCTGCTTACGTCGACAAGCTCTTAACAGTCGCACTTTGAAGAGCTTTCTCAGTTCTCTGACCTTCTCTTGTGACTTCGTGCCCGTAACGCGGACTTGTCATTTAGAAGTCCAAGTACGCGTCGCCGATGCTAGCTGGCACGGGACGATAAGTGTCTAGTCGTCTTCGTTCCGGCACCTGACGACTTACATCTTCATCTGCTAGCAAGCGGCATGAGAACTATTATCTCGGTATATTGAGAGCCCTGCCCGTACACCTGGCTCGTTAAGTTAACACGCTGCCGCGCATTACTATTGATGTATCTTCAATTGCTGACAGGACGTATGCCTCTTTCCAGATCTTAAGTCGCTCTGTTATCTTGGCACGAGTTATACATCCTTTGCATAACCCTGTCTTATTGGACAGCTTTTACTCCACAGTAGTCTCACTGTCTTGCTTCTCTTCTGTAGGAAACGTTGTCGCGTACCAGCTGGTCAGGAGTGTGAAGAGGAAGCACGGTCATCTCTCGTAGCGGTGTTGGTTCGAGGAGCGGTACGTCGAGCAGTGTTGAGCGCCGAAGCTAGCGTCGGATAGACGGACGAAATAGGAGGGGAAGTGACGGGAAGAGAGATCGTAGTAGCAGGTCAACATCCTTGCTTTCGCCTTGCTGTCACTTCCCTGGTCAAAGCCTCTTCTCACATCAACAATTGTCAGACTCAACCCTACGATCCTACTACATCCACTCTACCTCTCGCTCCTTTCACGTTAGTAATGACACGGCGACAATAAGTTAAAAGATCGGAACCTCTATCTCCTCGTCGCGTGCCTATACAAACGTTAATCCCGGTCTTTAGCGTATCGTGTGCTTTCTCTCTTTCCTTTGTATGTGCCGAATATAGGTTGGCACGCGTGGTATGCACAGTTTAAGCTGGGCTTTGTCTTGCTTATACAGCCATGTCCAGGTTACCGTTTACAGTATAGAACAAATGTTGGTACAGGCGTCTGTGTTCCCTTTCTAAATGTGGCGTCCCTATCGTGAATTTTGAATACGTCGCATACCTGTCACACGCTCGGCAAGGCCAGTGCGGTTGGCGCAAAACGTTGCTTACTCGTTGTCTACTATCATAACCCGTTATGGACCCATTCTAGCTAGTCTAAACTCACTTTTGACGTAGTAATAAAGAAGAAAGGTGGTCGTGGGAGTAGTCTGCGTGCTATTAGAGAGAGATCTGGAAGCCGTAGGAGGCGTCGGAGCTCAGATAGAAAGGGACAATCCCCCTGGAAAGAGTGTTCCACCATCTGTCTGGAGAAAAGGTGCAAACAGAGGTGAAGTTGTAATTGGTAGTGTTGACGTAATGATTGGACGTTGGGGGGGAGATAAGCGGAAGGATGTCACACTTACACACGTAGACCACCAAGCGCTTTTAGACCGGCCAATTTCGAGGATTTGAAACCTTGACACAATTAAGCAGGTCTTCTCGGTGACGCCGACGACGGAGGAAGAGCACTCAAACTTGGTCCCCGTTGTCTGGCTTCTACCTCGTGCTAAGCTCTTCAGTACTAGCAGCACTTACAGTCTCATTCGCCTGTCAAGTCTCAACCCAACTAAAGACAACCCTACGACATCATAGTGCAACCAAATCCTCTTAGAAACCGACTTCCACCAATGC
>MU271498.1:31523-52612 GCA_021432655.1 Atractiella rhizophila
TGGGGGGGAGATAAGCGGAAGGATGTCACACTTACACACGTAGACCACCAAGCGCTTTTAGACCGGCCAATTTCGAGGATTTGAAACCTTGACACAATTAAGCAGGTCTTCTCGGTGACGCCGACGACGGAGGAAGAGCACTCAAACTTGGTCCCCGTTGTCTGGCTTCTACCTCGTGCTAAGCTCTTCAGTACTAGCAGCACTTACAGTCTCATTCGCCTGTCAAGTCTCAACCCAACTAAAGACAACCCTACGACATCATAGTGCAACCAAATCCTCTTAGAAACCGACTTCCACCAATGCTTGCTCTTCATTTGGTGCAATTGGTCTAACGTTTAACTATGCTACTACTTCATCCGCTACGGTAGCGCGTTCTTCCAACTCTACTCCGCCCATCCTCCCCGAAGCGCGGTCACTCTCTACTCACCGGACAATTTCCAATCCTTGTTCAGCCCTCCTTAAATAGATCGACTGTGCTCGTACTTTTAGCAGCGGCAGCATAGCATTTCGTCTTCACCCTGGGACAGCAATAATAGTCGCCAGACTAGTACCTTTGTGCGCTGCTTGGTTATTTAGGTATACATCGAAATGCGCTTTGTAATGCAGTCAAAAATATGGTCTATCTGCACTTCTGCTTAGTGACCAGCGCAGGAGCCTAGCTCTACGTTGGGGAGTTCGGTCCATCAGATATCGTGTCCAGTTGTTCACAGAGCAAAAGGAACTTCTGCATGTTTGCGTCCCATAGCAGGAGTCGCTTACTGTCGTGGACCTGTCGGCACGGTCGCTACCGTTTATAGGGTTTCTTCATACGCTAGGTAAACGCTGCCAAGGTGTAATGGGTATGAGAACACGGCTCCTCTTTGAGCGTTAAGTGACGTGGGTACTAACAGTTATGAATAAATTGAGGCACCAAACTCTACCCGCCTGCGTGTTTTCTCTTACCAGCACCGTCGTCCGAGCTCTTATACCTTGAACAACGTGTAAAAGCCCCATTTAAGTTCGGTCTCTTCTGTGTAGCGGTCTTGTTTTCAGTCCTCCGGGGTCATCGACGTCTTATGACTCCACTCAGAAGGAGACAACCCGCTTGAACCTCTCGACATTTTATGGCTAACTTCTTCTTGCTCTCCGCCTGACCGCAGGTTGCAAGTCGGAAGGTGTAGCGGAACATAAGAGGACCTTTTCACTCCTACTTCAGGGTCGGTATCTAGCGTTTCGTTCGACAAGCGAGTAAGCCAATTCGGGTGTACTCTACCTCCTTCCGTGCTCGGTCACTCTATCTGTGCTGATCGACTTTCCTGAAGAAGGTTTCGACGAGCAACCAATCGCTCTAGCTCGACAAGAAGCTGTCACCCCCACCTGTACTGACGGTTCACGGTTCCATGAGTCCTTTAAACCCTCCTTATACCTCAGAGGTCGATTCTGACCGGTTCTCCGTTTCTACGAAACGACGAAAATATACAGCGCAAACTTAATGACATTCAAACTTCAACGAGACAAGACTTGCAAGAAGAACGGTACTTCGAGAGTCTTTCGGAACCGGAACGTTTATTTTTTTTAACTTTTTGTGACCTATGTTCACAGTCTTCCTCTGGGTGGGTAACCTGAACTACCTGGAGTTGCCACCAATTGCAAAGTTGACGCTCTTGCTTACTTCCTATAAAGATAGGTATCGAGACAGTGGTATCAGCCCGCTCTTTAAACGAAGACGTAACGCAACCATCTGGAAGACTGTCACCTCTTATTGGCATTGTAAGAGCCTTGCTGTAATGTCCTGGAAGTCGCAGTGGAGGACAGGTGTCTCGTATAAAAGAGTATAAAGCAGCTGACCCTCCTGCCTTAGACACTCGTTTGAATAGTGCTAGGGTTTCGTGACACAAAATTTGCGACTACGGATTTAGTTAGGAGATAGTCGAGAAATCTGCTGAGATCTTCCCCAAGTACTACCTTCTGTTTGGGATCTAACGAACGTGCGTCGGACTCCTAACTTGAGACAAAGCAGATCTCTCACCAAGACTTGTATGTTATTAGCCTGTTCGCAAAAGTATGCGACGTGGCCTTACAGTACTCAATCTGTCATTAAGCGAAATTCATAGGTATTCACAACCTATTGGATACGCAAAGGTTGGAGCTGACGTTCCTGGATGTTCTCTCTTTCCATTCTTATGGAGCTTTTCCAAACAGATCGCTGTTTGGTCAGGTACGCCATAACGAAAGGAAGCTTTTACCCAACCACAACTGGCCCTCTCTATCGCGCTTGAATTGCTGAACGTCCTGGAGTAGGCGAACGGTGTGCGACATCACAGCACCGACGTAGTACTTCCTTTAATACGGGAAACAAATCTAGCGCACAAGGTCTATAACGTAACTGTCGATTTCTATCGAAATTGGTACCTAGGTTCGATAATCTCTCTCGTCTGGAAGTTGTACCTCTAATGGACTATTGGACTCCAAGCTTTCAACGAACGACTTCATGTAAAAGCGTCCCAAGCTCTCTCTCGGACGTCATTCGACAACTATCCGGTATAACTTTATGACGGAAATTATAACCTAAGCGCTTTCCTTGCTCTCCTTGTCCTTTCTTCTTACACGCGCAGCAGGAGAGGGGTTGGTGCTTGGCAGCCAACAGATAATATATATATTGAAAAACTAAAGATCAGGACAGCATCTTTCCGTCTTCTCTTTTACCAAGCCGGCAACGATCTGTTACGATACGAATGTCGGAGCTGACTCCTTAGATCTATCATATAGAAGTTCACAGGGCGCGTGCTCTTTGACCTTTTTCTATGTACTGGAAGGTTAATTGGGTAGGGCCAATTCGAAACATCAATTCAGTACACATCACGCGGTTAGATTACTACCGCCTCTGTCCCACACTAGGACCTGTTATGGCGCATTCGCCCGTAACCGCAATAAAGAAGAGTTAACGTATACGTAGTAGACTGCTTGCTATCAGAGAGAGAACTGGAAGGCATAGGAGTGCTCGGAGTTCAGATAGAAAGGATAATCCTAGGATCTAGTTTGTATATTTAACCCGCCGTTTGTCTGGAGAAAAGGTGCAAATAAAGACAGAGTTGTAGTTGAGAGTGTGGAGGTATTGACTCTACATCTAGGGGGAGAGAAGCATAGGGGGAGGGATATGGTACTCTTACGCTCAGACCACTAAAAGCTTGTAGTCCAAATAACTCTCTGGCTTTAAAACCTTGGCATAATGACGCAGGTAATCTCGGTGACACCGACGAGCGTGGAGGGAGGGCGCTCAAGCTTAATCTTCGCTGTCTAGCATCCACGTCATGTTACGCCCTGCGGTAATAGCCACACTTACACTCCCATTCGCCTCTCAAGTTTCAACCTAACTGAAGACGTCCCTACGACACAACGTTTACGTCCAATTACTCTCTTTCGGACTGACCTTTATTCTTGATGCTTGCTCTTCATTTGGTGCAACTGATGCAACGTCTAACTATGATACTACTTCATCTCCTAAGGTAGTGCGTATTTCCAGCTCTCCTCCGCGCATTCACCACGCAATGCGCTGACTCACTACTCACCTGAAAACTCCTGAATCGTCTGTCGGTCTGCCCTCAAATCCACTGCGTGTGCTCGTACTTATAGCAACGGCAACACAGTATCTCCTCTTCGCCTTGGGATTCGGAGGTAAGTAGTTACATTACGGATTCAACCTTCCTCTGTGTTTGGTTATGTCGGTATACATCGACATTCTTCCTAGTCGTACCAATAAGGGTGTAACCACTTCTGTTTAGTGAAAACCAGAGGAGACTGTCTCTACGTGGGGGAGTTCGGGCCGTCAGATTTCGTGAGCAGACGTAAAAGAAAGGGCACTGGATCACTGGACTTACGAATGTTTCCGTTTCAAAACAGGGGTCGTTTGCTGGTGTGAACTTATCGCCACGGAGGTTACCGCTTATAGCGTTTCTTTATTCGTTGGGTAAGTGCTGCCAAGGTATTATGGGTCTGAGACCGTGGTTCCTCCTTGAGCGTCAAGTGAAATGGCTATAATACAGTCAGTAAAAATATAACATAACGCTCCTCACCTGAGCGTTTTCTCTTACCACCACCGCTGTCCGAGCTCTTACACTTGGAACAGTGTGCAAAAACCGCACTTGAACTTGGTCTCGTCCGTGTAGCGGTCCTGCTTGCAGTTCTATGGGGTCATCGAAGCTTTTAACAATGTACTCGGAAGACCATTGCACTTTAAGCTTCTCTCTTTTGCATGGCTAACTTCTTCTTGCTCTGAGCCTGACCACAGGTGGAGGGGCGGAAGGTGTACCTTGCCATAAGCAAACCCTTGCAGTCCTATTTCAGGGTCGGTATCTCGCGTTTCGTCCGACGGGAGTCAAATCAGTTCAAGGCGACGCCTCGCTCCTTTCGCGCTTGGACACTCTATCTATGCTGAGCATCTTTCCTGAAGGAGGTTTTGACGTGCGGCGTATCGCTCTAACTCGACAAGAAGCTGTAATTGTAAACATCCTAGTAGACTACTACTGTACCGGGAACACACGGTTCCTCGAGCACTCCTCTCGGCGATTCTTCCTTTCTCCGACCCGGCGAAATATTGAGAACAAACTTACATCTGACAAGACTTTCGAGAAGAACGAACTTTGAGAGCCGTCGAGAACCGGATCGTGTATTTGTTATGCGCGGGCGCTACTTCTTCTGCTTAAGTCTTATTCCATCGACAACTTGGTTTCCCTTGACTTGCGAGTGGCAAGTTGTCACCACGTCCTTTGCTTGCTTTTCATTTAGGTGCAGGTTAGTAATGCAGTTGTGATGGTTAATGTTGAAGTGGAGACAAACGTGGAAAAGAGGTCTGTCTACCCCCTTGTGAGAAAGGTCCCCCTAACAGGGAAAGATAGACTCGAGGCTGCGGAGGATGCCGAAGGTCTAGAGAGAGATTATCGTGCGTCTGATGAGGGTGCTGGTGGAAAGAAGAAATAATGATGCAGTTTTCACTCAAATCTGATCGATCTTACCCAGGTATTGCCCAATACTATCATCTGTTGCTCATTCGTTGCAAAACCCGGTTGGCGTGACCGGAACGGCTCGCACACTGTCCATACGCTGCATAAGTTTTAAGTGCTATCCCTGCGGTGTAAATCTTTCCCTTGTGTCTGCGGACATGGTTGTAAACAAGATATGACATTTGACATTGGACCTGTACCGACATATTCGTTCTGTTTCGGGTCGAATTTGACACGTATGGTGCGCACGGTTGGATATAAGCCGTGTATGTTTCCTTTCTCTCTTTCGTGTGCTATGCGATTTCTGGCCCTAATTGCAAACATATCCGTGCGCTGCTCCTCTATCTCCAAGGCTAGAAAATTGAATAACAGCGGCACAGTAATGATTGCACTTTCCTCGCTCTCCATCTCACCTACATCATCCTAGCATCCCAACTCAGACTGTTAACAACTACACTCTTCTCCGAAACTGGTCCCCTCACTGTCCGTTCCGCTTTCGTTCCTACAACTGGACGATGATGCTAGAGAGAAGGGCAGTGAAGGGGAGGATAAAGCAGGCAGATAGGCTGCGATCGAAGCCGCGAGTTGTGACGAGCTGCATGGCGAGGAGCTTAGTTGTTGCGATGCTCTCCCACTGGCACGAAGGAGAAAAGTAGATGGTGTACGGAAGAGGGAAAATCGACCATGCGCTGTTGCAAAGGATGTCTTCTCGCCTTGCATCGCCTGTGCGCACACCTCTTCTCCCCCAATGACTATTCAGTCCCTAGACATCTTTTTACAAGGCATGCTTCTCTTTCTCTCATGTATATGTAAGACCATTGACGTATGCTGAGGACAGGTGTTACCTTATATGTGGTGAGCGATTCTCATCGTCGGCTCCCTCGTAGTGCCCGACTTCCCGAGAGACGCCCGAGAGTTATCAAAGGCCTGTGAGCAATAATTCGATGCAAATTCGATGGTTTTCTGTACGAAATTCACGTCCTTGGTCTTGTCTCTATTTATAGTAGAGTACGGCACTTCTATAAGCAAGCACCCAACATTTACTTTATACACCACGCCCTCGCTTCAGATGGTCTGTGAGAGTAGTGCGCGATTCGATCGAGCAGACGCGGACATATCTTGATGATGTTCGAGCGGGAATAACAGCTGGATCATTCCTCTGCATGCCCGCCTTCGCCTTGGGTCTTTCGAGATCTTTCACGCTCATCAATTCGCGCAACAACACTGCATTCGTCCAATCTATCAGCGAGGCGGGTAGATTTTCTGCTGTAACACGGTCCATCCTCCTCTTTTGCGCTCAAGCGGGAATGAAGGAGGAGGCATCTAAGTAACATCTGTCTCCCTAACGCAACGCCTTCAATAGAATTTGAAGCACCCTTCGGGGAAAATCTTTATCATCCTCCTCCATGTGTGCGTATTTCAGCTCTGCTTTCATTGTCCATATCTGACGATGACGCTGATGGGATAACTAGTTATTAGATAGTCCTGAAACCTCGGTTTCTGTTGGTTCGCTCTTTTCCATGGACAAAAGACAAATGCCTAAGCGTGAGACGACAGGAGAGGAGAGCCGGGAAGTCCAATGCCTCGTACACGACGCGACTTGCACGACCAGAAGTGCTCTGCAACAGAGGAAAGGCAAGCATTCTGTAAGTCCTTTGCATCGCTCCGAATCACTCAGAGACCAGACCTCTACACGTTTAGCCTAATAGATTTTCAGCCTTCAGACTGTAGATCGTACTAGTACAGAGTACCATTAAACCGGCTTCTAAATAACAGCAAAACTCACTGCGGCGACAAATAAGACACTTGAATGCCAAATCATGCGACGAAGCCGAACCACACACTGTAGATGCAAAGAAGACGAGAACGCATGGTTCACGCAATGGATGGGATCTTGTTGGAGGGCTCTAATAAATTAAAAACTGAATGTCAGTTGGTATCACCGTTGTTTGAAAAACTTTGACGCTTCACAGTCGAACGCTTCACGGCTTCAATATTTCATTTTATTACGTCGAGCATGAAGCAGCACACAGAGCTGAAGATTCATAGTATGCTCCGAATGAATTTTTCAGCCTATTCATAGATTTGATCAAAGCATGAACATCATACAGCTCATACACATCACTTCGAAGCATAACGTTGAAATAGACTCGGAGGTTCTCACCACGTCCTGCTGTCCATTGCTCTCCTCAGCGTACAGTACTTGATCTCACACATCGGATGGCTTAGCACTCCTTTCATGGTGGCTTTCATGGTTGCCCTAATACGAAATTGAGAACTCCGAGAGGGAACTGAAGTGAGCTCTTCCCAAACAGAAACAAACACTTGTTTACCATAGCCACCACGTAGCAGCGAGCGCTCGGCAGAGCTTTCCGGTACTGCATAGGAGGGGACATCTAACTTATTCTTCATCAGTCTACAAAATTTCTCAGCATTTCATAATGGATCAGCATTCCACCTCCTCCTTCCTCCGTCGCTCATCCCGTCCACCAGCCGCGGAATATCCCCAGGCATATCCCTTCAAACGTGCCCTAGCCTCAGCCTCAAAGAAGAAACGGGCAGGCAAGAGGGCCCCCGCGGACCTCCCGCCGTCCTCCTCCTTCTACGTCTCCTCCCTCCCCGGCCTCCCTGCCTCCTCTACACTCTCCATGTTCGCAGGCCACCTCTCCTCCGCCGCAACTTCCCCAACTTCTGCTTCAACAACGCCTGGAGACCCAAACCTTTTCTTTCTTTTGATGAAGAATAGACATATCGCTGATCGTCCCAGACTTATCATTTGGTTTAATGGTATGTGTTCTCTTCCAACTCTTTCAAAGCCAGGATTAGGGTAGAGGTGTTAATGTGTGCTTGTTTGGGCAACGAAAGGTGGCCCCGGATGCTCGTCCTTCGATGGTGCTATGATGGAGATTGGACCGTGGCGATTAAAAGGAGGGGAGCTGCGGGAAGTGGAAGGTGGATGGAACGAGTATGCAAATGTATTATTCGGTTCGTCCTCTCCTCATCTCCCTTTCTCTTCAGCTAAGGAATGCGTTGGTGTTGGTGTTGGTGTTGGCGGAATTGGAATGGATTGTAGTCGACCAACCGGCTGGCACGGGTTACTCGACCGTTAATACGGATGGATATGTTCACGAGTTGGGAGAGGTCGGAAGTCAGATGGTGTCTTTCTTGAGGAGGTTCTACGACGTCTTCCCAGAGTACGAATACATGGAGGTGCGGTTCTCCCTCCTTACCAATAAAGTAAACATCTCACACGTTACCTGTTGCTTCGTGATGGTCGGTAGACATATTTAGCTGGAGAGAGCTACGCCGGCCAATACATACCCTACATCGCCTCCTCCATCCTCTCCACCACTCTCGTCAATCCACCACTCAAAGGTCTCCTAATAGGCAATGGCTGGATCGATCCCATCTCGCGTTCGTCTTCTCCCTCTTTCTTTGCTTCTCTGCACTCCACGATGTGAGGAAAGCCAACAAACGGCGGCTAGATAGAATACCCTGCATATCTAGACATGGCACTCGAGTCCTCACTCATCAAACGTGGAACGCAGGCGTTCAAGGACGTGGAAGGAGCGACGAAGAGGTGTAATGCGACGTTGGAGGCGATGGAACGTTCCGAAGGCGGGGTGAAGGTGCATGTTGGAGCTTGTGAGCGCATACTCAGTCTCATCACCGACAAAACGCTCCTAACGTACGTTTCCCTCCTACCCTTTCCCCTTTGCCCTCCGCACAATCGAAATCGAAATCACATTGAACGTTTGTTGACTGTTTTGGCCGCACAGGGTGAATGGCCAACAGGTCTGCGTGAACAACTACGACGTCCGTCTAACCGATTCATATCCCTCCTGCGGCATGAATTGGCCTCCAGACCTGACAGAGGTCACTCCTTACCTCTCTCGTGAAGACGTCAAGCAGGCGTTCCACGCGCAAAAGAAGCAAGGAAACTGGCATGAGTGTGCTGGAGATGTGGGAGCGAACTTTTGGGCGTCTGAGAGCAAACCCGCAGTGGAACTTTTGCCGGCTTTGCTGGAGAAGGTCGAGGTGTTGCTGTTCGCCGGAGACCAGGGTCTGTTTAGTCATTAAGTTTGTTTGGTGCGAGACTGAGAGCAGATGCGGGGTGATAGATTTGATCTGTAATCATCGAGGGATAGAAGCTTTGATCGATCGTTTAACCTGGCAAGGAGTCAAAGGCTGGGGCGTACGCCTCCCTCTTCTTCTTCACGACAGATCTAACCTGGGATTCTAGGACGCAGTAGCAGAAGATTGGTTCGTCTCCTCCGTCAAATCAGGCACCTGGACCCGCTCCCGAAATCTAACCTACGCCCTCGTCCACGGCGCCTCCCACATGGTTCCATACGACGTTCCCCTCGTTGCACAAGACATGGTCCTCCGTTTCATGGGCGTCGACCTCCTCGCCGCCTCCGGCGAAGGCGGACGTGTACCCTCGCGCGTCGGAGACGAAGAGGTGGAGGCTGTCGTCGGACAGACGAGCTCGAATGTTGGCACGACGAAGGAAGAGGATGAGGGCGGGATGGGAGTGAAGGAGGAGGAGTATGCGAATGTCGGGTCGGCTGCTTTTATCATTTTGTTGTTGGGGGCTGGTGTCGCCATCTTTTGGTTCTTTCGCCGGAAGAGTCGCGGTGGCAGCGGAAGTGGTGGGAGGAAGGGGAAGATTGCCGTTGGTGGTGGAGGGAGGGAAGAGAGGGATAGGATGAGGAGCGCAGAAGAGGGGAGGGAACATGAACTTCAGATGTTGATGAGTGAGGGAGAGGTGTTTGCTGTCGGTGACGAGGAGGAGGATGGGGAAAGGGAGGATAAACGGAGGGAAGGGAAGGATTAATTGTCTGCTTTAGATTCATCATCGCATTAATTTGTTTTGGTATCATCTGCCTGCCTGGACTTGTAATGGATGGACTTTACTCTTTCGTTAAGTCATGTTGGTGTGTCGCGTCACAACCTACAGACGTGGCCATTACATGCATCCAATCATGCTGCACTCAGGAGCCAACTCAGGTGCACTTCACTCAACACCAAAGCACCTGGTACTCCTTTTACGTAACGTTGCACGGCACCAAACTTGCTGCACCGCCTTCGGACTAGAGCTCCGAAGTAGAAGCAGTTGAAACATAACAAAACGAAAGGCGGGTCGGGACATGAGAGTTCGATATGTCTAATCAAGCGGGACTCCAGAGCTTGGCACCTATAAAAAGGATTATCAGACCTAACCTTCACGGAGGTTGGGAAGATCGTCAAAACCTACTTCCACTACGGTAGAATGACCAGCCTACACCTACGACGTTCCCTTGGCCGAAGAACTCTACACTCTACCCGTAACCTCGACCGAGATGAGACCTAATGCGCTGAGGAGAGATGGGGAGTTGTTCGAGGTGACTGTGTCACTAGGAGCCTAAGTGCATTCACATTTGAATGTTTCAGCAGCAACTAATATCAGGGTCTTACCTTTAGCCAGTCAAATCCTTATCCCTATAATCCCAACCCATATTTTGCTAACTTCGATGCCGGTCCGAGGGTTGCTATTGAACAGTCGGGGTTTGGGAGAACGCAGTTAAAGAGGGGTGTTTATCGGCAGCGTCAATCTTGACTTGCGAAGACACTACTGAAAGCGAGCAAAAAAACTAGGTACGAATAGCCAAGGTTTGAGTCACGATGTGACAAAGGCGGTCGCATAAGAAACCTATAACATAGTATCAGCCTTTCCTTCTCATTTGTTTACATAGCTGATCAGCTTGTTGTCTGTAGCTTGGAAACACCATCTTTCAGGCAATGACACATTCTCTGTCTCTTCATCCTCTCCCCTTCCTTCCCCGAGATGTCTCCTTCTCTTTCTTCCTTGCCCTGCCCGCAAGGGTTCAAGTGAGGACAGATTCCACTCCCTTCCGCTTCCGCGTCTACTCGATCCCCAAGCAAAACACTCTCTTTCTCCGCCCAACCCTCGATCGATTACTGTTGAGACAAAACGTGTTGACGACGATGGCGTGTCAGCAGCGCGGTCTGAAACCAGCCAGACTCAAGTGCGTGACATTTTCTTATAATCTCAGTATGGGCTCGAAAGCAACGTCGAAAGATGGTGCTTGCCTTGGCAATTCAAAGATAGATGATCATGCAAAAGTTGATTTTTCAGTGACAAAGCAAAGGATGAGAGCAAAACGGTGGAGATTGTGCATTAACCAGCAATCACCGACCACCTCAAAAAGATCAAATAGCAGATATACAGATGCAGACGGAAGTGTCAACTTCGAGCACAGTTTAGATCACTGATAATTTCAAGGGTCGTCTTCAAAGTAGGAGATCTGGGAGTGCATTGTCGCAATCATCCTCAAACCGAGCTCAAAAGAGCGTTATGTTGAAAGAAATGTTCGAAAAGATCAACGCTTTGCACGGCGTACCATCAACCAAGCCTGCACGCCGCTTCCTCGCGTTCCAATGCAAACGAGGACTCACCACGAAAATATATGTATAGCTATGACGCTCATTCATCTCCTTTCCATCAGTGTCCATGAATTTAAACATGGTACTCCCTTAACACGGCGTGACATCCTCCCTAAGCCCTTCTCCCTGTTCTGATAACCGACTCTAGCAGTTGAGTCTGCAGGTCTGGGAGGGATGTTTAGGAAGGGATATGAGTGAAGCTGCTAGAATGGAATAAAGGGGGACGTCGTCGTTTTGACCGTTAGATGTCAAAGTGCAGCTGTGGGAAAGGAATGCGCACATGTTGTCGATCGCGTAAAACGCGTCCGCGCGCCTCAAACGCCACAGATCCATTGAACAGTAAAGCATGACGTGAATACAACCTCCTTGAGCGTTTCAAAGGCGTCACATTGTTGGCTCGTATATAAGTGGGAAGGTAAAGAGGTGTTTATGAAAAAATCCCCCTTTTTTTGCGATTTTTACATTTTTTAGCAGACTCTCTTTGAAAAAGGGTGGGATCTTCTCGATATCTGATGCCATGATGTGGGTGGGCCTGCTGAGCCAAAATCTAAGCTGGTTGAGGCTCGAAGGTGAGACTTTCTGTTGATAGAAAGCATCATGGAGGGGATGTTGGGCATTGCATTTCTCCACTCCAGAAATGCCTGCCTTGTTGCTTCCTTTGCAAGTTCTCTCTTCTTAAACATTATCGCAATCTCATCAAAATTCAGAACGAATGTACTGAATGCTAGTCTACCTTTGACGTTACAATGTCACCGCAAATGCCAGAGCAAATAGCGCTTCTGGTCTTCCTGTCAAGGTTGTATTCGACTAGGAAAGGGGCTTTAAACGAAGGCAACATTATAAACTTTATCACGAAGTTGTGATCAAGAGACAGGTTCCGCAGACCTCAGTTCAACCACCAACGACGACTCTACCCAGACATTCCACACTTGCCGTTCTTGATTAGCTCTTTCTCGAGCCACTTCTTGCATACAAGCTACTTACAGCCTATTTAACCATTAAATCAAACATGGCTCGATACAACAACAACAACACGATGGCGCGTTCCGCTCCCTCTTTGAAGGAAATGAAGAAGTAAGTCATCTTTCTTTCCTCCTCCTCCTCTCTCTTTCGATCTATTCTGACGAGAATTCACGGGGAATAGAAGTTCGAAAGAGTCCTCGACGAAAATTGATTCGATGAAGACGTTGCACATCAAGGGTGCGAGGAAGGGAATGGACATGACTTCCCATCCCGCCACTGGTCGCGCCACTCCTCCTACCTCTCTTCAAGGGAGCGCCAGAGGTCCCCGTCCCCGTCCTGGCTCCGAAATCATGTACGTCGCTCTTTTTACATTATCATGGGCTCGTCCGTTCATTCTTTCATCGCTGGTAGTGCTAGAAGGACCGGGGCTCCAACATCCTCGCCGTGAACTCTGATAACAGCCAGGAATCACACTCTGACATGGATTTGGCTGGAACGGTGAACGGGTTCGTTTTATTTCTCCTTTCCTTGGATCTCATCCCTGAGTCAAATGCTTTTCCGCTGGGACCAGTGTCAGAAATCTCGGTTCGAAAGTGCAAGTCATCCAATTACAGAAACTTGCTCCTTCGACGATGTTCGTATTCTCCCTCTTCTCCCACGTTCACTCCGGAGTCTCATACGCACACGCGTGGAACAGTTTCTGCGATTATCCCGGTTCAAACATTGAAGTCGCCCAACAGCAGATTCCTGCTCCTACGCCAATGTTCGTATTGATTTACTTCTTATACCGCCAGCCCAGAGTCTCATACTTGTGCGGTTTGGACAGTTTCAGCAATCAATTTTATTGGAAAGTTGACGTCGTCGAACTTCAGCTTCCTCCTTCTCCACCAGTGTGCGTAATTTATTTCTCACTGCCCTGTCTCCAATCGAGGGTCTAACGCGTCCGCCGTTGGGATAGCTCCGAAGATAAATTCGTTTCCAAAGTGGAAGTCGCCCAATTGCAAGTGTCTATGGGAGACGACGACTCCGAATAATCAAGCCATCGAGATCCAAGTATGTTGAGGCTGTTTACCTCTTCACCTCTAGCAATACGAATATTGACACTTATGATTTCGGATAGGGTAGCCCCTCCCTTTACCTTTTCACGGCCCATCCGTGGGAGAGGGCTACAATTTCAATCATTAAAGAGGCACACAAATCTCGAGCTTCTTTCGCCTACTTTCACGGCGACAAGTATCTCCATATACCTGTCTTCGACATGTCTCCGCCTCTTTGTTTTATTCATCTCGTTCTCGTTCTTCCTCGTTTCGTTTCCATCTTGTTCGCATTCTCAAACTCTTGCCTACAGTGCACAGTCTCAATTGCTTCTTGTTTGAGCTTCTGTCTGCATCTGACATTCTCCTTCGGAGTGTCTCTTGGCTTCTTCTATTTCTTGTCCCCTCTGAAGTCTCGTCCACTGAATCTTACCTCCCTCTCCATCTTCTCCATCTCCGAGTACCTTCTCGGCTCCCTCCCCACTTCTCCACTTAGTAGCTTCTCATGTCACATAGCTTGATCTCTCAGAGTTTTCTTCGCTATTTCTTCGTGTATGCCAATTTGACAACAACAACTTGACTCGACCTTCTTGATTCGACAATTCGACTCAACTTTCTTGATTCATTTTGTTTGCTTCGGCATTTCTCACTTTTATCGTCTCTATCGTCTCCTTTTTCGTTTTTTGTCGCTTGATTTCTTGTACATATAAGTTATAAACGACTGTTGTTGTGAAGAGTAGAAGAGCATAGTCGTTACAAGTAATCAAGCTATATTATATCAAACCTCTTGTCACAATGTCGGAACTTCATGGCCCGTTCGATGTTTCTGGAGAGCATGGACTCGACATCCATTAGGGGCGATCGAAAACTTTCAAAGGCAGATACGGCGAACAAAATCCTCATTACTCTTTTTCCGTAGCATGAACAGACAGCAGAGCTTTATCTAAACGAGCGACTTTCGCTTGGCCGGAGAGCCAGAACTTTGTGAGGGCGAACAAAGCTTTAGCTGCCTCTCTTCTTCCTTCCTGCGTCCCGAGTTCGTACTCCTCGCTTTGAATAAGGTAAACATATTGATCGGTAGGCAAGACTGGAGAGGTCCCCGTGGTTGCAGCCAGTAGAAGTTCTTGAGGGAAAAAGGCAACAGAAATGTGAAGGCGTGAAAAGGTCAAGCACAGGGCGTAAGCCTATTATTGTAAACAATGTCAATGTCTTAGATAGAACATATGAGTTGAGGGACACGAACCTCTTGGTCCTGCATTCCATATTGTTTCACATTAGCCGATATCTGAGAGAGCATTGTGCCGATTTCCTCCCCGTAATACTTTGGTGACGGTCCCACTAAGAGCTTAGGCGCTGAGGATGAAGGTGCCGACGGTCCATCACTACTGGTGGAGCTGATTCGTGATGGCATTCGGCTGCCAGTTGTGCCTTTTGAGAAAGGTGTAGAGTGCTGGATATTCCTTCATTAGCTGAAGGCTAAAGCGGAGAAATCCGCACCTTTGAAATGAACGAAGCTATAGGCACTTCATCCTCAGAACTTCTTTCACATCCATTCCAGCAGACTTCGCGGTGCAGAGGGACCGTCCAGGCCACGCCTCCCAATTCAAAACTGCGTTCCTCCTTCGTTTCCCTGGTCATACTTATGTCCCGTATGTAAACAAATATCAGACAACAGCTGTGGAAGAACAAAACGTTGAGCGTACACGGACTCTGTGAACAAAGCTATCTTAGAGCTTTCTGCCAGAAGCTCGAATATCGGATCGGTCATGGCTGCTAGCAACGCCTCACCCTGGATGTCGTCCATTGAACTACTGCCAATTGACAAGGACAAGCCTTCTATGGCAGAGTCAAAGGCGTTGTCTTTGAGATCAATCTTCAATTTTGGATTCTCCAGTTGCTCCTGTGTGGGCCGCGAAAAATCGTCAACGTATTTCTGTTCGACTACCACGGTATCAAAAGAGGTCTATGCGGCATCGCAAACACTGCACCGTTTGTAAGATTAAAAAATTGAGAAGGGAGAATCCTTTGCAAAGGTATGCCGGATATTGGGACTACGCGACACGCTTTGACATGCTCGTTGTTCCAATGGTCGACATTGGTGGAGCACTTTTTTCCAGAGTGCCTCCTAACAACGGGTAGTTCGCTCACTCGGCAAGAAGAATACTCAATAAAAAGAGGATTTTGAGCCACCTCTTTTTGAAGACTCATATCAAAGTGTAGATTACTTCTGTCCAGTATTGTTCCCATCGTTGGATGTGACTTGTTGTGGTTTGGGAAGCAGTCTATGATGATAGGCTTGTGTGAGAACACAGAGAGAGAATTGTTTTGGCATCTCGCGGAGACGAAGAACGTGCAGCTTTCACGTTTATGTATCAAAGAAGTTACGCCGCTTGCCCTTGTTCTGGCTGGACAAAGGAAGGAACGCTTCCGAATTTGGCAAGACCATCAACAACTCTTCATCATCGTTCATGTTCCTTGTAAGTTGCACAAGTAGGACACTTCTTAGTAAAGCGAAGCATACTTTAGTAGCCTGAGAAGCTTCACCGATGCATCATCTTCCAGAATATCGTCGATTTAAGCATCAATAAGTTCATCTGCATGGTGAACAGAGAACCCATGTCACACCACATAGAGGTTTGTTTCTGCTGAATATGTATGAAAACACTCTGATGGAATTTCTCAACTATCGACTCGAAATGTACATGAATGACACTGAATAAAATTACTTTTTGACATTTCCCACTTGTTCGATCCTCGCGACGTATTCTGGGAAGTTGCTCTTCAGATTCTCAATATATTTTTGCCTCGCGGCCACCTGGGCTGGATTGAGGTTGTTGTGATTGAGCGTGGCGTCGAGTTTTCCAGCCTGCAATGTCACAAATCAACTCTTCGCCGGATATTCTAACCCGTTGACTGAATCCGTACCTTTTCTAATAGTCGCCTAAACCATTCGCAGCACCTGACGAGGGGAACTTGCGCGCCAGTGAACCTGGGCAGCAAAGCATACTCTGATTCTCCCCTCAAAATATTTCGGACCATAACCTTTGTGACGTCGGCAGGTTGAAGGGTAGGGTTTACGCTTTATGCCCAAACCCGAAGATCAGCTCTAGTCAGTGTTTAGGAAGCAGAGAAGGCAAAGTACAATTGGTTGTCGCTGTCTGCGAGATTGGCTCCCATCTCTGTTTGCACCTTTCCGGGGGCAATAAGAGTGGTTCGAACGTTTGAAGCGTTGTACCTTTCACAAACTGTCAGGTTGAGAAGTAGAAAATGAGATAGCACGGTACGTTGCTACAAGCTCGATACGTAGCGTCTCATGAAGCGCCAATGTAGCGGCCTTCGAGCAAGAGTATTGCGAGAGTCCTGGAATGGACACGAAACCCGCCATCGAAGCGACAGTGATGATGTGGCCATGATTGATCTACTGCTTTATCAGCCAGCCAATAAAAACCTCGCTATTGTTTGGCGGCTCACCTTGACTATGTGTGGGAGGAACTCTTTCAGGATCACCACGTTTCCAATGGTGTTGACACGGAGCGCGAATTCGTATTGGTCAATCGTCGATTCAAGGATCGAAGATCCGACAGCGACTCCAGCATTGTTGACGATTATTGTAGGTTCTCCCACCTTGACTCCGGATGAGAAAGGCGAATGGACTCGAGTAAGCAATTTGCGCACCTCGCTTCTGATACGCTCAGCAACCTCATGGACCATCTCTGGTTTCGTTACATCACACTTGTAATATTTCACTCCAGCTATCGCCTCCGCATCAGCACAGTTACAGGAGAACTGAGGAGTGTGCCTACGTTGGGGATTCCTCACCTCTGCCAAATCGAGGACCACGATCCTTCTGGTATGTTTCGAAATCCGCTCCACAAAGTCAGCTCCAATGCCGGTGCATCCACCTGTAACAAGGACCAAGTCCTTCCCGCCATCCTTTTCGAATCTGGCAGGGTCTCTCTTCGTCCCGCGATTCAAAGCGACAAAGTTGAGCCAGTCATGGACAGCTTTGACGAGCGCGAAGATTACGAGCGCCTTCACAGAATTCGGGGTACTCCTGAGGGCAGGCAGCAGCAGGTCTGATCGGAGGGACTCGAGGGACAGTGGCTTGGGCAAATTATTCGCGAGAGAAAGGAGTAGGACGAGGAGTCCTCCCTTGAGCGAGAATATGGAGGAACCTAAGAAAGAACCAAGAGTATCTATGTTGAACGGCATAATGTTGGAAGATTTGGAGTGAATCTGCTGGGGGAAATAGGGCGGTGAGGAGCGAATTTATGCGTTTTTATTACGTTTAAGTGTAAGTGTGACTTTGGACTGGATCAGTGTCCCGTGTCCCGCTTTCAAGACTATTTGCCGGTAAACCCGCATAAGAAGAAAGCGATTGCCGAATTACCCGACAGCCGGGACAAAAATAAGAAAGGCAAAAAAGGAAACCTCAGATCGAGATTCGAACTCGAGTTACGGGAAGATTTTAATCTCAAAATCCCGTGTGCTAACCAACTACACTATCCGAGGCTCTTGTTGTCATTGGTCCTTCCGTCCATCTCTCAAGGAACCTAGAGAATTGAGGAGAAGAGGACGGACAAGAAGCAGAAATTTGAGCATTCGTTCCAGCTTTTTGTTTGTAGGTTGAGTAGATGAAAATATGGTTGCTTTCAACCATTACAACAAGAAGTCTCCCCAAAAACGACCACTCGCGGATGATCCACGCTAATAGTGACACCTCTGTTGACTGCTACTTGATGCTCTCTGACTGGATAGTGGAAAAGAATACGGGAAGAAAGAGGGAGCATGACTTTTTCACCCTGTCGTCTGAGGTGTTCTTGAGAACTCGAAATCAACAATAGCTGAAAGAGAGAAACTAATTCCTAATGGTCATTCGCTTTAACTAGCTTTGTCGTTTCCTTCTTTTCACTCCTGCATCTGCACTATTTCCAGTGTCTAATCATAGTGTCCCTGGAATTCAGCCACGACTCTCGCGAATAATTACAAGCAATTGCGGCAAGTTGTAACAAGAAGAATCCCCATGCCCTCACTTCTTCAAATGCGTATGGGTCAGACTTTGGGATGGCACGTAGTCCTAATCACTTCCTTGTTGATACATGGTTTTACAGAGCGGCATTAAAAATACTCATTATTATAGCAGCAGTAGATAGTAGCAAATGTGCTATCGTTTTTCTTCCTCTTCCAAAACTACGTCGCAAACATCTTAACTGCTCTTCTCCATTGACACCATAAGGAAAGACTCACGAGCGGTGAACCTCCTCACTGCCTCAGCTTCATCTAGCTCTTCCTCCTCCTTATCAACTGGAATTCCACTCCTCCCAACCAGAGCTTCCCACCAGCTCGTTGGCCGATCCGCACTTCCCAACTTAAACAATGCTCCTCCGACAGTATCTCTCTTCTCCGACAAGTCCACTGCACGCAGCCGCCGCTCAACCTCCTCTGGCTCCATAGAACCGCTCTTAAAGGCATCCAGGAGGTCTTGGAGCGTCGAAACCTGAGCGCGATGGCGCTGCAGAGCATCCTCCCGTTCTTGCTCTTTTGCTGTCAGTTCTACGACGAGACCAGTGATCGTCGAGACAAGGATGATTGCTACAAAAGACGGGAAGTTCCATACAGGCTGATACCATGGCCGACGAGGTGGTGGTGGAGCTGTTGAGTAGCGTAGTCTTGAGGAGGGAAGTTGGACAAAGCGTTGTTTCGGTGCCCGTCGTGATTCCAGAGCAGTTCGCGAGATAAGAGAGCGAGTTGGTGAGTTGGCGTGGGGTAGGCGGAAATGAGGCATATCCTAAGTAGCTAGCTCAGTGTACACCGTAGCACCTGGTTTGCACTCAAAGTGGAGAGCAGTTACAACAAAATAAACTTCGGAGGTTTGTTCGTTACATTCTGCTAAAAAAAGTCGACACGACAAGACAGGACGAGACATTCAGTTTCAACGTCTGGGATCCCAGTCACCTCCAATACGCAATTTCGACAAGTAAGCGTAGCAGTCATGAACACGTTGGTTGGAAGGTTGGCCATAAATGTGACGCGTAGGAGTGCCACACATAGCGCACCTTTTTCTGCTGTGGGATGCCACTCGCTGCAGAGTGTCAAATGTCAGGTAAGTCTCACAGTCTTCTTCTTCTGAGAATCTCCTTGAAAATTCCTATGCTACAATCTATTTTGAGGCAGAAGATACATTTTAAACATGCCTACCGCTTGTTTTCATTGGCATTACCTCAGTTCTATGCCCGCGTTGCAGTCGCTTTACTTTTGTTTTATGTCATCATAGAGAATTTCTACATCCTCGATTGACCCATCTGTGCTCAAGCGGAGCATGCGGATTGAGCTCTTCTTCTTCTTGAGTGCCTATGACAGGTCTCGTTAGTTCCTTTGCCTGTGTAGTGACAGTCCTGTACGTCTTCCCAGCGCTAACAACTACTTTTTCCATCCAGCGTCCAGTACGGACTTCAGGTGTTGGCCGAAGAAGCTCAATTCAAAGCCATCTTGGAATCCTCGGCTGTCGAAGATCATCTTCCTTCGCTCCCATCTCTCCCGAAGCTCAGGATAACGGTCCTACCATTCCTAAACAGCCAACCTTCGTGGTATTGGAGGAAGCCGACCTATCCGATAGCATAAAGGAAGTTTCTGAGGTTTCCAGCACCGACCCAGAGCCAAGCGAATCAAGTTCATCCTCCTCTACCCCCACACCATGGTTCGTGGATACCTCATACCTACCTTCCTCCTCTCTCGCATCAAAGTCAATTCCAACACCACCCATCGCACTGCCTTCCAACCTCGAACCATTACACGACCAACTCTGCCGTTCCGCTTTCCTCGATTCTGAAAGTGTCGCTTTCACGAAGAAAGATGGGGAGTGGCGTGCTATTGCCTGCATGAAAGAAGGGAGGGAAGGAGGGGTGAGAGCTGCAATCGGAGAAACAGCTGCTTGGGTGCGCTTTGTCTCTATCAAAAGCTCGAGGTGGCTTGTTAATGCTGAGAGGTAGATGCGCAAAAATCCTGAAGCTCCATACTCGAGGAACTTGCGAATCTCTGGTCTCGCTTCCCGGCGTGGAAGTGGTTCGACAGACTGGGCCATAATCGACACTGGTTACATGACCGTGCACATCATGACCGTCCGAGCTAGGATGTACTATGACCTTGACGGTTGGTCAGAACGCGCCACCGAAGAGGAGCGATTGGCATGGGACATTGATTATCAGTAGAGGTGTTTACAATTTTACTCTATGATATGGACATTCCACTGTGTATAGATACCAGCATAAACATCTTTTAATCCCACAAAACAAACATCCGTTCACTGATTTTGTCCCCTTTTTCAAAGTTTACTTCCGATACCCTTGGAATGTATACACCAGAAGTCTACTCTGCCAAACCCAAGACTAAAGCAACTCGACACGGAACGTATACCTACGTCAGCTTCAGTTTCACTTCACGTGCAAGCCACCAGACAACAAAGACGAACCCTCAAGCTGTTCTTCCTATCGTTCCAGGGTTCAGGGTTTGTGAAATACTCCCCATCCATCTTAATCCTGTCATGACCTCCGAACGCACGCTCGTCAGAGCAAAGCACAATCTTGAACTTTCCGGCCATCTCCACTCCTAGCTTGTAATCCACGAAGGACTGATATGGGTGGAAGTTGAAGATGAACAGCAAGTTAGC
>MU271499.1:2247-18249 GCA_021432655.1 Atractiella rhizophila
TTCCAATATGCTATCGAATCCGCATGAGCACTCAACGTGAAGAAAAGGAAGGTGTGAAACAACTCACAGGGAAAATGACGCATCTAGGCAGCTTCCCCAGACCCTCGCTCCCCTTCACATTCGGTTCTCCCTCGACCACATCCAGACCAGCACCCCATATCTTTTCCTCCTTCAAAGCAGCCTCTAAAGCTTTATTGTCGACTATCGGTCCTCTAGCAATATTGACCAACACCGCCGTCTTCTTCATCCTCGCGAGGAAGACTTCATCTACAAGGTGGAACGTCTTTTCGTTCAGACTGCATCCGACGATCAACACGTCGCTCTCCACCGCCAACCGGTCCATCGAATCCACCGGCGTCAGTTTCCCGTCTTGAAGAGAGGGATGGGAGAGCAGTCCGTAGTGATCGGAAGAGGAAGAAAGTGGGGAGCCAAGTTGGGGAAGTTGTGTAGATGGCGCGGGAGATTCCGAAGGGCAACAAGCGGAGGAGGAGCGCTTGGGATATGCGTCCAAAGCCTAGGAAGCCTACGGTCGCTTTGGAGAGTGAAGGCCCCCAAAGCATCTCGGGAGACCAAGGAGTGACAGGCCACTGTTGGTCATACAACCTTCCGTGTAAGAATATTGCAGTGAATTGGTGTATTATGGAGGACGAACCCTGTCTTCCTGCACGAGCCGGATTGCTTCTCCTGCTCGCCTCATTGCTGCCAGAACGAGGAGCACGCCGAGATCTGCGACTGCATCCGTGAGGACGTCTGGAGCTGGGTGCGACTCCACTTGTTAGTTACGTCAATGATTGATGGAGGAGGGAACGGCTCACTGACTCCCAAACGAATATTCCTCTTCTTCAGAGCGCCAATGTCAATGTGATCGAAGCCTGCAGACATGGTGGAGACGACCTTAAGGGACGGCCCAGCCTTGTCCAAGAACTCTTCGTCCACCTATGAACTCACATATCCATCTTCAGCACTTAATACAAGGATTGATTGAAGACTCGCCTTCTCAGTCAGGGTCAAAGCTACGCCCTCTGCGCCGTGGATGTTCTTCAAGAGCCATTCGCGATCGCATACCTTGTCCTCTGGCTCGGGATAGATGATCAGGTCGAGATCGGCGGCTTCTTTGAGCAGGGAAAGCCCTTCAGAGGGGATCTGGCGCGCTACGACGACCTTGTGCTTCTGCTTTCCCGGCGCCATGATCTCTTCAGGTTCTGAAGCGAGATCGTTGATGCAGATGGTAAGCAGGAGGAGATGATATATTCATTACTGCTGATTTGTTGTTCCGTGTGCCGCAATACAGCCAAGCACAGTCGAAATTGAAATTGATAGTGATCTCATCGAAATAATTATGCGGCAAAGAAGGCAGTGAAGACGCAACGTGAAGTGAGAATGAGTTCGCCTGTTCTTTCACTGTCAAGGGTATTATAATTGCAGTAGTTCTAAGCAAATATGTGACCCTTTGGCATCAGGAGTCTAAGAAGTTGCCATTGTTCTCAGTATCATTTACATCCGAGTAAAAACGCTTTAACGACTCATCGATTTGATCAGAATTCCATCCTTATAAGCGCCGAAACAATCTACCACAACTTAACAGAATAATATAGCTCAACGCAATGTCGTATTACAATCAGCCTCCTTACCCTCCACCACAAGGATATGGTCAGGGATACAACGTTGGATATTCTCAAGGACCACCACAGCCACCGTACCCACCTCAGGCTCCAGGAGGCTATCCAGGTGGGTTTGGACCTCCTCCAGCTCCATACTATCCTCCCAAGACTCCCTCTCCCAAGCCTTACCATCGCAATAACCCAGGCTATGCGCCATACCCACCACCACCTGCCCCATCAAGCTACGGTCCACCTCCTCCCATTCCTTACGGCGCACCACCCGGAGCACCTCCTGGCCCACCCCCTCCAATTCCAGCTCCTTACGGCGCACCTCCCCCCGGTCCGCCTGCTCCCAACCACTCCGCGCGTCCCCCGCCACCAGGAGCTCCACCCACGAACGCATATGGAGCACCAGTGCACAACCCAAATGCGCCTCCCGCTGGTGCTGGGACAGGTCAGTGGGTGAGCGGTGGGCACAGTTACGGGGACCATTCGTCCCAGGCCAAACCGACCTATCTAGGCTGCGTCCTCCTCCTCGATCCTTCCCTCCCTCCTCCTCCTTATCCACCACCAGTATCCCTCCCCACTTATAACGCCGCCGCCGTTAACGCCGACGTCCAATCTCTGCGTAATGCCTCCAAAGGATTTGGGACGGATGAGTCCGCTCTCATTAGGACTTTGATATCGACTAAGAATGCGAACCTTGAAGTCCAAACGCTCAGAAACGCTTTTGCTCAACAGACCGGAAAGACGTTGATCGATGAACTCAAAGGAGAGTTGAGCAGCTGGTTCGAGTTCGGAATGACAGGCGAGTCAATGTTCCGACTCGTAGGAACTGGACACTGATACGCTGTTTGCATGACAGGCATAGTTTTTGGACCAGTCGAGTTCGATGTTGAGCTCATCGAGCGCGCTTCTGCGGGTATAGGCACCAAGGAGGACTTGCTCACTGAGATTTTGTTGGGAAGGAGCTCGCAGGAGATGAGCATGCTCAAGGCTGAATATCAGAGGAGGACTCGACGTCAATTGGAGGCGAGGGTTCAAGGTGAACTCTCCCTGTAAGTCCTCCCTCCCTCCCTGCCTTCCCTTCCTTCACGAAAAAGCTCCAGAAAGTGACATGTTTTGATCGGGATCACAGGAAAACAGAACGAATGTTCAACATCGCCATGGCCGCTCGCTACGAAGATCTCCTCCAGCCACCGCAACAGATCGAAAGCCTCTTACAAAGTGACCTCCAAGCACTCAACAACTCTCTTCGCACCGGAAGGACCGACGAGATCGGGGTCTGCTCCATCATTCTCGCGCGTTCACCAAAGCATTTACACGAGCTCCAAAAGAGGTACCAGTCCCAGAACCGGAAGACGTTGACCAAAGTCATCAAGTCCCATTTCTCCGGTATGTCTCCTCCATCTTATATCTTATGTGGTTGTTGACGACGCAAGTAGGTCACATGGAACAAGGCCTCGTCTACGTCCTGAACGGTGCGAAGAAGGACACGACTGGAGCGTGGAGAGATGCGAAGTGGATAGAAAAGTCGATGAAGGGCATGGGAACGAAAGATAACGAACTGGTGTATCGCGTCTTGAGGGCTGCTTGGAACCCTCAACATTTCGTGCAGGTCTCGTTAGCTTATCAGAGCAAATATAAGAAGAGCTTGAAGGATCGTATCAGGGGAGAGACGAGCGGAAAGTATAGGGATATGTTGGTCGCTATTTACGATAATGCTACTAGGTTGGGAAGCGTCACCGCTTTTCATTAAGTGTTCTTGTTGTGTGATATGAATACTAAATCTCCTCTATTGATTATATTGACACCTTTCGAGACTTGTCGTTGTCCTTTTTTGAGCTTGAGCATTGATATATACAATTGAATGTAAAGATAAGTTATGATACGACATCTGAAGCGCGAAAGTCACAAGCTCTTTCCACTGACCTCACTCGAACGATATGAGTGGTGTTGATAGAGGTACCTCCTGATTGAGTTGTTCAACAAGGCTTTGTTGTAAGGCGGTTCGTATCCGTTCCCACTACAAACCAGTCAGCTTGAATGCAATGTCTGGAGCGAGACTTACTTTCGAGAAATACCTCGTCCGTACGTCATCATCCAGCTTAGACACCAATTTGGAGATGGTCGCATCAAGAGGATTTCTTTCTGAAGCAGCAATATCCCAAATCGAAGAATCCGATGGCTGGCTTTGATATTCCATCTTATGGTCCAGCACACCCTATGAAAGTGTTACGGAGTTACAACTGAGCGTCGTTGGAGGACTGACCCGGATGACTAGCTTCTGTGTGAGAACGCTCATTTCTGCGATAATGAGCTGTAATCGTCCCTTCGTCCCACGCAGAAAATTCGTCGTCCAAGGTTCGTGCCCAACGGATCGACATAACGCGACCACTGAATGAAACGATTCTTTAAGAATCGGTTCTAGTAGTTTTCCAGCTTCTTCTCGAGCCTTAAGAACATCATCCATCGTCGATAAGCCCAAACAAGCCATGGTGAGTCTAAAGTGTTGATATGGAAACAAGACGTTGAACAAGAAAATCCAGAAGCATTTATGTGGTGGAGGGACGGTAGAAGGCGCTTGCTCAAGTTGGAGGAGACGGCTGTACCAAGAGGAGTACCAGTGATTGAGCTCCCCATGAAAAATCTTCAAGATCTTTACCCTAGCCTTCAAAGTGAAACCTGCGTGATCTTTTTCGAGCCGAAAGACCTTTTCGAGATGTTGCACCAGAGTACAAAGTTCCGCCCAAGCCGCAAGTCGAAGATCATCCTCGCTCCCTGTCGTATCGCACACCTTCATAGCGTAAAGACGGTGATCTTGGCTCGTGGTGTGAGGTTGAAGAATTTCCAACGCAAGAGCAACGCGAACGTATCGACAGTTCTCCGCTGTTGCAGGTGCCTTATAATCGAATTGTTCTCGAAGGTCGCAACAGCGTCTACACATGCTCGTGAGGATGCAATTGCGGGATAGGACGGCATTCGTCGACGCTTCCGGAGTGGTCCAGAAACACCACACCAAGAGCGAGGCAACTAGGTCGTAATCCCAATCTCCAACTGGAATGCCCTCCAGTATTTTTCGTCCTATTCGTCCTTGAAAAGCAGATGAGAGGATCCGCGATTGCGGTGTCGAAACAATTGGGCTCGCTGAGCAAATGGACAGTGCAGTTAATGGGTAATCTTTAACTAGGTCTGCTGTCGCGAGTTGTCGAAGTTGGGGCATAAAAGGCAGAAATGGGTGCAAGTATTTGAAGAAACTGTATTTTCCTGGTAAATAAACTTCGAATGGTATTGGAGAAGGTGTTTACTAATCAAAGCACTCTTCTATCTGCTCGATCTTCACCAGCTTATCCACGAATGGCAGAGGCGGGGCTTCAGCGAGCAGCTGAATTTCGTTTGATAGAGGCTTATGAGCGAGGGTACATTCCAGCTCAGTCAATCGAGCTTTTATCGCACTGATTCTTCCCACCATATTCAGAACGTAGAGCAAATGTATGCGCGAGGCTCACTGAGATACCACCGTCTGCGATCCGACAGACGACGATGAACTCGAACCATTGTCAAAAACGCAGGCTACATTCCTCCTAGATCAACGATAAAATCAGACAATACAGCTTAAATTTGTGCTAGAATCATACTTCTTACAACGGACACAGCTCCCATCCCGCTCATCGGTACTAGCAGCATCAGTAACACACTTCACTTTCCCACGTTTGCAGCGTACGCAGGCCCTATCCCATTTCCTTTAATCAGTGGGTTTGCTTTAGGAATAAGAGACTCACCTCCGGCTTCTCTGCGTCTTGCTCTCAAGTTTTCCATCCATCATCAATCTACAGTCAACATGGGAAAGTCAGGACGTTCTTGGCCATGGGACCCCTTTTGAAGAGCATTGGCCATCATCCGCGCTGAATCGCTCCTCGCGCGGACCAAACAGGGAAAAGGGTCACGCCGCTGATTCATCCGCGGCTCACCGACGCGGTGATAAATCAAATCGTGGCTGCTGCACGTGTGGCTCAAAGCGGACAAGTGCGGTTGAAAGCCAGTTCGAGTTGGGAGGAATATAGGTATACTGATTGACATTGCGAAAAGTACTGTACAACGTTTGCGATGGTTGCTGGAGGATGGTGTAGGTAATAAAAATAATCTAATCACCGAGCTTCTCCCGTATGCCTATTCCGATCGTGAGCGGTCGTTCCGCATTTCTTTCAAAGGAAAATGGAATGAGAGGAGAGACGCACGATCAACGATATCGAGATATGCCTTTGTAGCCGGACTCTCCGGATACTCATCTACAAAGCTCCTTCCAAAATCACAGCTCTTTCCGATCCTGGGATCAAGAGGTACCTTCCCGAGCAGTTCTACACCCATTTCAGTTTCTAAACTCTTGGCTCCTCCAGTTGACGGGATGAAGATATCCGATTCGCCTTGACAGTTGGGGCAGACGAAGCCGGACATGTTCTCTATTACTCCTAATACCGGGATCTTCACTTTCTTGCAAAAGTCTATCTCCTTCCTGACGTCTTGTAAAGATATTTCTTGTGGTGTAGTGACAATCACTGCCCCGTCTATTCCTGCTTCTTTGAGGTATTGTACGACGGAGAGGTGCTCGTCGGACGTGCCAGGGGGGGTGTCGACGATGAGATAGTCGAGTTCGCCCCAGTCTACGTCCTTCAAGAATTGCTTGATCATCCCGTTCTTTTTCGCTCCGCGCCAAATGACAGCCGAGGATGAGGATGGGAGAAGGAAGCCGATGGACATCAGGGATAGATTCGGTAGGACGTAGAGCGGCGACCATCCCGTACTTGTCGTTTGTAGACGTGAGGAAGAGACACCGAGCATGAGGGGAAGAGATGGGCCAGTTATATCGATGTCCATGATGCCGGCCTTTGGAGCGATATTTAGACTGCCCGCCATCCACTTGCAAGGAAACAAAACGGTAACGTACCTGTACCTCATCGTCCTCTCCGGCCAGTGCCCACCCCAGCATACTAGCGACTGTGCTCTTCCCCACTCCTCCCTTCCCGCTTAAAACGAGCACCTTCCGCTTCACCCGCTTCATCCGCTCATTGATCAACGGCAAGTCAGGATCAGGTCCCTTCGGCGCTGTAGCGCAATGTTCTTGGTTTGGGCACCCTTCGCATGAGGCTGCATGGCCGGCGAGAGTGGATTCTGTACCTGGACAGTGTTCGTTCGCGTTGGAAGGCACCTGATGCTCAGTAAGCAACGCCGCTTAGAACTTTTGGGCAGACGAACATCTGATGGGCCGATAAGCGTTAAAGATGTTGTTGTGCTGGGAGAAGCGGAGGATTGGATGATGATGGTAGTGGTGGACATAATGCTGGAGCAATCGACAAGCGAGGCGAAGAGTCAATCTCAAATCTCGACCGTTGCCCAAAAGAAGTCGGTTGACCAACCTGATCGTGAGAAAATCCTGAGAAAATTCAGCGTCTTAGCACTGAGTTTGTTGGTGAGCACGCACCTTATAAACTAGCACGCCTGACAATTGTAGAGCCTCTGCAACTGCAACTATCGATTTTGGGTGGCGAGACTGTTCTACGCTCACGTGAGGTTACGGAACCAAAAACGCGTTCTCTCGCCTTGTTTCCTGCCAAACAGACCAACTCACGACCATCGACTTCCCTTTCACGACCCCGAGACCTAACACCCAGAACTAGCGCCAGCAATCTGCTAACGCACGCTACAGCAGACACTTTGCGAAATGCCTAAAAAAGAGCTCATGACGGCGGAGGAGCTGGAGGCGCAGAAGCAGAGGGACATTATAAAGTACTCAGATGCTATTTTCTACTCTGCCCGGTACTCAGGTTCGTCACTTTCCTCCTCTTGCTTATGCACATTAGGATAGAGCGTAATGCGGGTATGCGGTGTAAAGATGATCAATACGAGTATCGACACGTTATCATCCCCAAACAGCTCCTCCAATACCTTCCAAAGACAGGCCTCCTAGAAGAAGAGCAGTGGCGAGGGATCGGAATCAAGCAATCACCAGGATGGCATCATGTACGCTTTAACTTCCTCCCATGACAGAAGGCTCATGTGTCTCCTCTTAGTATCTTCGACATGGTATGCTTTCATTGAAAAACAACCCGTTCTCATGAGGGAGCCGCAGATCCGGAACCGTGGGTACTCCTCTTCAAGCGCGACCTCTAACGCTGTCCCCGATGCAAACGACTTTGATACGCTCACTCAGAACTAACGACCTCTTTTCGTTGTTTTACCGCACAATCTTGTCTACCCGTCTCACACAACATTTATGAATTTTTTCTTTCTTTTCTTGAAGTGATAAGTGTATATGCAGTGGGATATGGAGCTAATTCATTGGAATGCTCATTCATGTTTTTTCTTCTCTTCTCCAAAATTTCTCCAAAATCGTTGCTGCATATCAAACGGGAGTTCCTATAAATGCCGATCGAACAAAGTTCGTACCTGTCACGGTACGGCCGCCGCAACTTTTACCACACAACGCCTCTAACGACCTCCTCTTCTCCCCGTCTACATCCCCATCCACCTTCCAACCCGTCCAAAAGCAGCCCTAAACCTCTCGGAAATGTCGAGATTTTCATCCGCATCAGCACAAATGTTCAAGGAGGGAAGGGACAGGATGTCGAACAACCATTCATATGGCGGTGCTGACGATTTTGGGGGGATGTCAAACGGAAGGGTACGTGCTTCATCGTGAGAAAGATGGCTGGATGTCGTGTTGCGAATCTTACCACGATGGACTGGGCATCGGCCCATGATTGCCGTTTGGGATGTTGGTGTGCAAGCGCAATGCCTGGCGGAAAATCACCGCGGTTGAAGGCTTTGCATCGGCTGCTGCAGGGAACTGTTGGACAGCCGCACCGAGCATCGCTAGAATGACTGAGTCCACGTTTAGCCTTGCTTCCGCTTTCCCAACTTCCAAGCATTTAGGCTGAGAGCCGGGTGCGGTGTTGGCGTCTCAGTCTTTATCTTTAGGGTTTCTTGGATCCCCGCCATTCTTTCTTTTTCAATAAGATACAATTACTGTATCTCCTTGTTGCCCTTGCTTTACTGATTAGCCGTTCCTCCATCCAGCCCAATCGTTTCCTCAATCCCCAGAACGGATCCTCCAACCGCTCGTCCTCTCCAAACTACTACGGATCCTCATCTCCATCTCCTTCCCATCGCCAAAACATGAGTACCTCGAACGAGTATATGTCGGGTGGCGGAGGTTATGGAAGCTCTAGTGTAAGCAGCAGAGGAGGAGGTGGAGGTGGAGGAGGAGGGAAATACGAAGAGTCGTACGATTCAGAACCGGGAGGAGGTGCAGGAGGATCTATGAACGGTAACGTCATGTCGCCTTCCTCTTCGAACGCTCGTCATTCCATGTCATACGACGAACATGGGTCCCCTCGCTCCCCAGTTGGGGGTAATCGACAATCTTTTGCACCTCCTCCCCCTAACAAAGACGCCGGCCGACCCACCGTGCCGCCTATCGCAAAGATAGGACCAATCGCTACTACCCCCGAAGGCTTGTTGAACGTGTTCATGGATATGGAAAGGGTGGTGCAGCTGCATAGTGGACGCAAATTTTATGTCGAGGGTTGGATTTTCAGGAGGATCGAATTGGACCCAGGCGGAAAGCAAACCAAACCCATGGACCCCAATTCGCAATGGGACAAGTTTTTTGCGCAGCTTGCGGGCACTACCTTAAGTGTTTGGAACTCGAGGGAAATGGAGGATGCCGCAAAGAGAGGACAGACCGTAAGCTCACTCGTCTCTTTGTTCCATGAGATAGAGTATTGAATTGGCGAATGGCGTCAAAGGTTCCCCCGACTTACATCAACTTGCACGACTCTTTCGTCCTCCCTGTCCCTCCCTCTCAGAGCACTATGGCGCAACCTCCTCCCGCACCCTACGTTTTCGCTCTGAACAGTGCAGGGCACAACAAGATGTTATTTGCGGTGCAAGATCTCCCCTCTCTTCGGCAGTGGGTGAATGGGATCCGACTCGCCATCTGGGAGCGGGGTCGGACGGGCGAAATCTACACCGGAGCCTTAGTTGGGAAGATTGGGGAGAAGGGATTGCCAGGCGATGGATGGAAGAGTCCTCTCGCTCCTGGCAAGGGCAGGTTGGAGGGACCGCTCAGAGCTCGATTGCCTGGAGAGACGAGTTGGAGATCAGTCTGGGGAGTGGTCAGTAGTGGATCCAGCAGTGGGTCGACGACGGCGGATGGGAAGAAAAGTCGGAGGGCATCAATACTGAGTTTTAAAGGGAGGATGGACGGAGGAGCAGGCCACTCTCCTTTTGCGGAGGATGTGCCCATGATCAACTTCTATGAGAGCAAGAGGGATTCGAAGAAAGGGATGCCCATACAGACGCTCACAAACCTCTTCTATTGTGCTGCTGTCTTTCCCGAAAGTCCCAAACTGATCGACTCCGCAACTCTCTTCAAAATCGAGGGAACGTTCCCTCCCCTTGGAAGAGGGAAGTCAGCTGATGGCCATACTAGACCTGACGGTGATGACATTTTGCCAAAAGGCGTTGGTGGCAGAGGAGAGAGCCAGGGTTATGCCCTTCTCATGCCTGAGGATGGCGGGACTTTGGACATGATGCGGTGGATCCTAGCAATTTTGGATGCATTCAAGGTGTGTCCGTCATCGTCAAAAACAACAGAGTTTGACAAATGCTGTAGCTTTTTGGACGACCCGCTGGTTTCGCTTTCGATCCCCGAGATCCATCCGGCTTCTTCTTTGGCTATCCTCTCCAAACACCAGAAATGCTCTTCCTCTCTCGTGATCTCGCCGATCCCTTGGAACTTGGCCTCTACAGACCAAAGGACATCCGCGACTCCTTTCATCACATTCTTTTCGAACGAATGCGCGGTCCCATTTCCGCAATGCCTCTTTCTGCAGCGTCGGAAATGCCTCCCCACCCTGCACTCGGGAGAGCCCCAGTCCTTCCTCCGATTGGGGAGGGTACCAGTCCGGAAGATAACGGCAGAATGTCCTTCGATCACGCAAATGGAGCCGGCGTGCGACGATCAGAATCCAACACATCTTCATATCTTTCTCCAAGGAACAATGCAGCACAATTGAGGGATAGAGACATAGGTGATCGCATGGATAAGATGAGCTTGAACGACCGCACCAAATCTTCAACCTCGACGCGGACGTCTCAGTCCCCTCCTCCAGCCAATAGTAACCACAACAGAATGAGCTCGCGAGATCCAGAAGAGAAGAGTATCGCGTTGCGCATCAGCAATGAGTTCTCCAAGAATAACTCCCGCAGCAGCTCCCCTGGAACGACGAAGACGAACGCCGCTTCATTTTACGCCCCTGGGGTCACAGAACAGTACAAACTTGCGGCACAAAAGGAGAAAGAAGTTAGACCGACCGATATCGTGTCCGTCCAGCCCCAAAGAATTATTACTACCCCATCCGTCGAGAACAATGATCTAGGAGAGGACGTGATGGCCGCTCTCAATTTCATGGAACGAGCTGCACAGGTCTCTCGTGGCCCTTCTCCCAACGCCAAAGTGTTATCTACCTCCCCGACATCGATGTCCACCTTCAACACAAGCCGTGATACTGCTGCTAAACCTTCCGCTCCCGTCTCCGCATCTATGTCCCCTTCTGCTTCTTACAACGAAATGCCAAAGAAGCCAGAGTCCTCCTATTCCAAGAATGCGGCTCCGGACACTGACGACGATGACGAGGATATCTCTCGGTTCGAGGATAAAGGCGAGTCGAATCATAGGCGTGAAGTATCTGCGGCACCGTCAACTACTTTCGGACGCAATAAAGCGGCGGAGAGGATGGCTGCCCAACAAGCTGCACAAGCTGGGAGGAAAGAGAATATCAGTAGACCTGGACGGGCGATGAAAGCCGCTGGTAAAGGCAGGAGGATTGCGGATGACAGTGATGAGGATGAAGAGGATGAGGAGGACCATGATAAGGATACTGAGGAGGACCACGGAACGACTGGTGGATCTATGGATCCCGTCCGCCCTCTCCCCGTCATGCCTCGGAAACAGTCAAGAAATCTCCCTGTCCCTCCGAGTCATCTCCAGGCTCACGAGGGTTCCATGTCTGCTGGCAATTATCGACGGTCTACTCCCCAAGGCCCGGGTGGGCCAGGAGCATTACGCCATCGTGCACACGAGGATTTCGAAGCGGGGCATTCTCCATCTCCTTCGTACGGTGGTCAGGACGGCCAAAATGAGAAGAAGATGCAGAACGCATTCTCGCCTCACGGACTTCTCGCATCCGGAGTTCAGGCGAAGGAGGAGCGTTCGGCGAAGATGAAGGAAACATTAGCTCGCGAAACTGGCGGCACACTTATCGACGTTCCTTCGAAGCCTCCTCCGCCTCAGACCGGCCTGTTAGGAGCGATTACTGCTCACGAACAACACTCGAATCGGCCAGGTGGTGTTGGGGCAGCGTTAACGGAGAAAGAAAGAGATAGGAAGAAGGCAGAGATGCAGCAGAGAGAGATGGATCAGATGCAACAGCAGATGATGGGTGGACCCGGAATGTTCCCTTTCCAGCAAGGATTTTACGGAATGAATCCGATGATGGGAGGAATGGGCTATCCTATGGCGCCGTTCGGGTTCGGGTTCGTCTTTCATTGCCTTTAGGAGATTTCTGACTGAGATTGATTTACACTTTAGGATGCCGGGCATGCAAGGCAACGTCGATCCTCAAGCCGCAATGCAACAGCAACAAGCAATGATGGCCGCCCAAACCGCCTACTTCCAAGCGATGATGATGCAGTCTGGAGGAATGCCAACTGGAATGTCTTCGATGCCAGGAATGCCGATGCCCAGCGCACCTTCTCAAATGGGCATGTTCCCAATGGGGCAGTTTCCCATGGGCACTCCAATGGGTGGTTTTCCGGGAATGCCTCCTCAGTCAGGTTACATGACACCCATGGCGACTGGAATGCAGCAACAAATGCCGCTGGGTGGAATGAACACAAATTTCGGTACGAGCCCTGTCACTGCTCCTCGACCTCTTCCTCAAGAAGGCGGTGGACATTCTCCCCCTTCTCCCCAGAATCACGATGGTTGATCAAGTGGATCAAACATAACTCTAGCATACTGTTTAGGTACATAGTCAAATTTTCTCTCATCCTGTCGATGCTGGGATCGGATGGGAAACTGACAATTCAATCTGTTTTGCTGCCTTTTGGGATATCTCCTGCTTTTTCGATGATTTCTTTTAATAATTTCCGTTCCCGTTTCAGTCTTCCAAAAGAACAACAACACGAACGTTTTCTCTTAGTTACTAGTATGGTTGGATTGCACATTCGTTTCGTGGCATTCTTTGATTCTCTGGATTCAAAATACTCTATCACCTTAGTTGGCGTTATTTCCAAAGCCAATGATATATCCTCTCCTTATTGCTGGGAAACCTGCCTTCCGCAGTGCCTTCGTTGTGCCTAGAGCTGTAGATGTATATTTCAATCAGTAACGTGAAATTTACACACCTCATGTCATTTTATCCAACCTTTTTATCCAACCATCCAACTATGTCTGTCGTGACCTGGTTTGCCCTGGGTCATGCTGTTATGGTGGCACCTGATCAACTTTATTTGCGCCTTCCTTCTTTGGACGCTTCTACCGACGCCATCTTTGACCAAGTCAAACTCGCCATTTACACATTCGTCCAGTGCTCGTTTGCCTTCTTTTGTGTTTTTTTCGTGTCTGACATTCTCTTCTGTAGTAATCCCCAAAATAATGGCCGAAAACGTGACAGAACTCGACGCTGCTGGGGTACCAGACACTCAGGATGTCGTAATGGAGGAACCGATTGGAGAAGCGGGGGTCACTGAGCCCGTTCAGAAACCCGTGTCGAAGAAGAAGGCACCTGCGTCTGCTGCGAACAAAAAGAGGGGGAAGGCTTCGAAGAAGAGCGTCGAGGCAAATACCGCTGATGCAGCAGACGGAGATGCTGAGGGTGGAAGGAAGACAAGGGCGTCGACGAGCAACGCAACGGAAGCTTCTAAAGCTAATGGGTCAACTAAAAAGAAGTCGACTGGGAAGAAGAACGCGAACGGGACTGGCGCTGGCAACGGAACGGCGAAGGGAGGGAAGAAGGCGAAGAAACCAACCAAAGCTACCATCAACAAGCTGCTTGCGAGCAAGGTGGAGCCTGTCAAGGTCCCGGAGAAGTATAAACTGGCGGATGGCACTTTAGTTTGGGCGAGAATGACTGGTGGGCTGCCTTCCTCATGTCCCTTCCAATTACTTTAGGGCTGGCTGGACTGATTTTTCCCCGCCTCAACAGGATACCCCTACTTCCCGGCTGAGGTTTCAGATGAAAGTGAAGTCCCCGATCACATTCAGGCATCGAAACCGGAAGATGTCGACATTCCATTATACCCCGTCCAGTTCTTTGACCTAGGCACTCAGGGCTTGCGATCTTGGTTCGTCACTCCGGTCCCCTCCCTTGCCCTCCGTTATCTCCCTCTCCCTCCATCCCTGTCAACTAACTAATCATACCTCGATACAGGCAATGGCTCCCCAGAGACCGCCTTCTCCTTCTCGGTGAGAACAAAGAGATCGATGAATTTTTACAGACGAAGGAAGCGTTTGTGGATGCGGGAAAGTACTTGGAGAAGGTTAAATGGGGCTACAAGTGGGCGTGTAACAACATGGATGAGAAGACAGCGTTCAAAAAGTAAGACCAACTCATTTTACCAGGCTACATCATGCTCGGAGAATACAACAGTCGGCTACTACCAACGGAACCGAATCGACTCTTGATCAAGAATTTTCACATTCGTCACTTCAATCTGCTCCAAAACATTTCGGACCACTTCTCATCCAGTCAAGAAATAAAGTCCAAACGTTAATTATGGAATCGACGATTCCCTTTCTTCCTTCCTTAAATGCTTCTTTCATCTTCCTATTGCTATACGTGATGTTTTAGATATGGCAGCCGTGTTTCAACCCTTTCAAGTGGTTCTTCCTCGTTCTCGAACTTCTTTGGCTTTGAACTTAAGAAAATGTTGCGCCTATCTACATATGAAACAGCCCTGTGATCTCGACCTCCTTCATTGCCACCTTCAGCGCTCAACGCTCAACTTCAATCCTCAAATATATATATACTCTCCAACCTTGCAATTCAAGTTACTAGTAGTCCACGTCTCCATCCAGTTCCAGCTGCAGCTTACCTGACGATGGATAACATCATCAGCAGAGTAGAACTCCGTTGCACAAACATTTAAGTAATCGATGTTGTGTTCAAGTTGATAAGCCGTGAACAATGTAACTCGCTAGACTCTTGCCGCGTTATAGTACCGAAGAGTTTTACCACTTGAACACAGAATACGAGACCTTACTTGGGAATCGGGTTTCAACTGGAATACGAGTTGGTATATAGCTGTCGCCATTGAAGATAGAATGTAGTATTAGTGTACATCTGTCTTGCCATCATATCTCCCATCCCAAAACTAGTCGGAAGATTCAAAAAGGAGAAAAGGTTTCACAGTTGTGAATCTCAATCTAAGGTTCTCGAAAAAAAAACCAACGGAGCACGAACGGCAAGTCGAAAGAAAATAGATTATGTATATACTGGATGGGGCAGGATAGAACGAATGCGAGAAGAGGACGTCTTTACCCATCGACAATAGTAAAGTGGGAATGTTGGTATGCTTGAGGCGGATGTATCGATTAGGGTTTGGATTGATGGACGATGCTGTTCGGAATTGGATCAAGCAGGTTGGTACAAGATTTCGATGACGGATTCGCATGGATGGATAGGGAACCAGGAGCAGAGCATAAATGATGCCGATAGCATTCTCCTCTTCAAAGCACCATCAACTTCTAGACATCGAGATGGGAGACCAATCCGACCCCCCAAGAAGAAAATACCTGTAACAGTCAACATTAGCGATCTATGCATATGACAAGGAATAGAAGTAGAAGCGGGACGTACTCGTGCACAGACAGCCCGTAGATGCCGTGCCCTTTCGTGTTCCCAAAGATCCATCAATAACAATTCGCGACCATAATGCATGCATGCTTCTTGTCTGTACTTTTTGTACAGTTTATCAGATATCGCCTCCTGTAACCATTCCACGAAACCATGCCATGAACATCTTTTCCATCCAAGAGCAGGAAAGCAGGAGCACAGGAAAGACGGACCTTAATCGCCTCCGCCTCGTCGACCACCTCCAAATCCGTCTCCTCATCCCCCCTCATTTCCGGCCCACTCATCGCACTCGTCGTAGAGTCGATATTCCATACCCAACTCCAAGCATCCGGCAAAATCCAAACCTCAGCTCCACCAAGGTAATTCTGATACACGCACGCCTCCCACTTATGCTCAAATCTCTCCGTGCACCATGGATGACCTTCTTTAGACATGAGGATCGAAGGGCTGAATCGATAGTCGTAGTTATGGGCCAGGTAAAG
>MU271499.1:22173-52582 GCA_021432655.1 Atractiella rhizophila
CCTCCGTGTCCATTCACTCCATTCGCTCCGTCTCCCCATCCAAAGGGTCTCCAACTCCGCCTCTTTTCGCTCGTCGTCGTTCCCAGCCTGGGACTCACCGGAGCGAAAGCCACGTCGCCGTCATTCACCACGCTGCTCCCTCCCGCCGACAGCGCTGAGCTGGTGCTCGGAAAACTCGAGACGGACATGTTCGACGGAGACGTAGACGTCGATGTCGATGCTCCTGAGATGGCAGAGGGTCGGTAGGGCGAGGTTACTGGGAGACAAGCGGAGGTGAGGGAGAGGTTGCGACCATGTGGATAGGTCTTAGTTTTTGGGGGTGGTGACATCGTATTCGCTGGTGCAGCTGGCTGCTTGGGTGGTAAAAGAGTGATTGTGCAGCTGGGAGTGACCTGGTTGGTGGCAAAGGAGTGTTACTGAGTAGTCGTTCGATGGTCGTTGTTTTGTCTTGTCGGGATTCCAAGTCGCAGTCGCAAAGTGAAACACTACTTGGCCACTTTTTTTATGGCCGTTATGAACTTGACATCACTTTCATTTGGACGTAACAGGGTAGGGCATCGAAATTGCATTTCACGGTGTGCCTTAAGGGTGGAGTTGCTGGCGTTGGGTGTCGTATTACCGAGCACGAGACTGGTATTTAACGGGGTCAAGTTCGTTGAACATTGTGAGCTCTACGAGTCCTCCAATAGATAGATAGATATATGGGTAGACGATGCCGGAGGAGAGATTGGTGATTGAAACATCCAGCTGCTATGCGGAGCATCAGTGACCTTGCAGCATTGCAGTGGGCCGCCCATGTTTCCACATATCCTCGATCCAGATAGTCGTTTTCTTTGCCAGGGTTGATAATGAGGCAGCATGTCTTCTTTCAATAGGATCTCGTCGCTCGAGCCATTCTTGTTGCTAAAGGTAGCATATTGTCTCATGAAGGACCCATATTGTTCTGCTACATTTGCAGTTTATTAATAATCCTTTAGCTGCTTCACAGACTATCGCGCTGGTAGTCGATATCTTCCTCACACTTATGGCTCCACTCCACCTGCCCTTGGAAGGAGGATCTCTCCTGACGGCCATCCCTATGAATACTCACACTCCCCACCAGTTGCAGCGGCGGCGGCGTGTCAAACTGATTATGCTCGTCGAACTCAAAACTGGAGAATAATATGCACCTAGCTCATGTATGGGTGGCCTATTGGCCTTCTAATGCGAAATCGGTTTTTGCAAATTTGCTCTAGTCACTTCCAATGGCCGTTATACACCACCAGGAGTGAAATGTTGATAACACCATCTCAGGAATTAGTGGACTTTCAAGTCCAAGTCATTCAGAAAGAATAAAGCAGCACCGATTGCGATTGGATCTCGGTTATTATCTTGTGATACTTTATACCATTTGTACCAGTTTCATGTTTCGTGGTAAAGCCTCACAAAATACCCATCTCGTTCTCAGAGCTGCCGGGGCGATAAGGAGATGTTGGAAGGTACATCATCCAAAATCCAAATGTTAGCATCAGAAAACCGTCGTAATATACACCTGGGGAGTCCAAAATGACCGCTGAGTCCATAGATCGGCATAGATAGTACGTGGGTATCCAACAACGAGTTGATTTGATTATGCACATCGTGGCGAGGGCCAAAACAAACATTCTCCCATCCTTTCACCAAACGCAGCAAAGAGCTACGAGGAACCAATCGAAAGCGAGACGTTGACAGCTAGAATGGAGAGGTAGACGGCAATGAGTCCGACCCCAAGTCGTCGTGTCATCCACCAATCGCTCCACCAGACGAAAACGAGTGTTCCGCTGAGGATGGCTAGCAGACCGACACCTGAAATCCATAGTGGCCGTCCAAGGTGCAAGGGATAGTGTTCCCCTCCGTTCCGGGAGATGAGCCATGTTCCAGAGAGTCCGACGCCAAAGAGGATGTTGAGCATGGGTCCGCCGAAACAGGCTGAGATAGCCATGACAGGAAACCCCATCCGCGCTATCGTCACGTTCGCAACGAAGTCACCTAGACTGTTTCCCATTGCAAAGATTGTGAGACCCATAATGGCATCGCTGATACCTAGGATCATTCCAAAAGCCTACAGTGCAATTACTTATTCAGAAAACCTCTTCAGATGAAGGTGAGACAAAACAGACCTGCAAGATGCCAACTACCTCTCCCACAATCGTCAGAATCCACACCATCGCGACCACGAAACCGAGAAAGCAGAGCGCGAATCGACCCTTATGTTCCGTATGTGTAAAGACGGCATAAGCGGTTGATCCAAGTGCGAGTCCCACAGCTATCGCTGCGAGGGGGTACCACCACTTCAGTTCTGTTCCTATATGCCGGACAAACAACGAAACCAAAACAAAACGGTCAAGGTGAGGGAGGCGACTTACAGGATGGAGTGGGCGTACCAAACAATAATAGGGTGATGAATACTGGTGCGAGAGTGCATTGAACCGCTGTCAGCCAGCGAATGACCAGGTCCTCAATTTCCTTCTCTCCCCCAACGACTCCGAATTCTAAAGGCTTCGTAGCCTGATCCAGCCCGCCAAGTTCCTCTTTCTCGTCCAATTCCTCTTCTTCGTCGTTCACAACCGGAAGGGTGAGTTTGAGCAAGAGAATGGCAGGTAGGGAGAGTAAACCGAGCACTTTTCCGAGCAATGATTTGTTCCGCCAATCATGGATGGAAGGAAAGAGGGAAAGGAGGACCAATTTTGCAATCGTTCGTTTCTGTGGGCCGGAGGAAGTACAGGTGGCATCATCAGGCGTAGCGGTAGGTGAGAGGGCAACGTTCTCGTCTTCGCCGCTTTCGCTGGTCACACGAATAGCGGGAATATGCTGCTTCTTCTTCGGCACCTCGAGGGTCGGGACTGGTATTTGGAGGAGACCGTCTGTCGAAAGAGCGGGGGTTTGAGGTACGTTGATAGGCGGAGCGAGGCCATCGATCGATGGTTGAAGAGAAGAAGCATTGCTGAATTTCTTCTTGCGGGGCGAATGTGAGCTACCCCGACTCGAACTCCGCCACGGGTTCCGGGCCCCATCTGACAGATCGATCAAGTCTTCGTCCTCATCGACGGGCGAGACGTCACTCAAAGAGTCCCTCGAATATGTACTGGCAGCATAATCCGCCATCCTCTCTTCCCAAACCCTTGCGCTATACGAACTAGGCTCGATAGCCGAATAAGTCATCCTTTCCCTTTCTCTCTCCCTTTCTTCCCGTGCCCTGTCCCTCTCCTCTCTCAAAGAGAACGGGGCAGGCATATCCGTTCCCACTGCCGTCAACGTTCTCGCTCTCGATCGTTTGGGGGAATGTGGATGATGCGGTTCTATCGCGCTCGCTATACCTCCATGACCATGTCCAAAAGCTCGTAGCTTCTCTGCGCCTCCTTCAGCGGCTAGGGAATTGATGACGTCCCTGAACTCGATGGCTCCCAGGAGGGAGGGACGGACGACGGATATGCCTCGTTTGAGACGGGCTGGGCCGGGATGCGCAGTCGTTGGCGCATAGGGATCAGAGGCGACAGAACGCGAGCGTCGGTGGGGGAAGGGATGGGAAGTAGAGGGGAACGGAGTGGTCGGCGTGTGTGCGGGACGGGTGAGGGTGGAGACGGAAGTGTCGAGCTTGAGGAGCGGTCCCCGCGGCGGGCTATGGGGGACTAGAACACGATGAAATGCATTAGCTTATCTGCGAGAAATTGAAACGGGTAGTTGGGCGAGAGGGATGGGAAAGACGCACCCTCCTCATCTCGGTAGGGTTGACGAGCTACCTCCTGCTCATCCTCCGCATAATGCATCCTCGCAGTCCGCATCCTTTCCTCCTCCCTCTCCTTCTTGCTCCTCCACCAAGTCATGCCTATGACAGTAACGACATAGACGCCGTAAAGCGCAAGCATGACCACAGCTTCCCACGTCTGCAGACTTCCGTCGTAGAGCACGCCCAGGATGGCGCAGATTGCGCAGATGAAGAAGAGGATGTCCCGGGTGAAGGAGACTTTGTCCACTTGAAAGGGTTGGACGAGAGCCATGCTTCCACCCACTACAGCGACAATGAAGGAAGCCGCTCCGATCAGCTCGCCGATGGCCAGAGAAGCCGCGTTCGTCTTCATCGCGCTGAAGGTGCTGAACACGTCCGGGGAACCGTTACCAAAAGCGAGGAAGGTCACGCCAGCCTTTACATCCCACGCTACCATTAACCCCGTCACCAATCAGAGAAAGAGAGAGACGCACCACTCCTTCTGAGAGCCCCAACCGTGAGGAGATTGTCGCAAGATTAGGACAAAAGAAATCAGAAGCGACGATTCCGACGAAGGAGAAGAGAAAGAGGAGCCAGAGGAGCATGGCCACGAATGCGAATGGCTTCTCTGCAGCTGGTAATGCGTTGTAAATGTCGCTATAAGGAATATAAGACGGGTTCTCCTCCTCTTCGTCATGATTCGCTGCTGAAGTGTCAGTGGATGGTGATGTCGTGTGGAGGGACTGAGAAAAGGCTGAGCGTATGAGATTGAGCAAGGCGAGGAAGAGCAGAGTGCGTATGAACCGAGAGAGGGAGATGGAAGCCATCCTGTGACGCTCGTCCTCAGCTGAGGGCTGCTGTTTGACTGGGTAGGAGATGTGGTCGTTTAACTTTCAGCAACCTCGTGAAGAGTCACAAAACAACCACGGCCAAAAAGCTGGCGAAGGAACGGCGAGCATCAAGGAAGAGCATAGACAGCTTCAGGAAGCTTAGGAATAGTAACGAGAGTATATACCGCTCATTAATTTGCTGGGATCTAAAATAATTGAAAGAAGACGTAAGGTGAGCATTCCCTGTGGCCAGCACTAGCTAAGGATTGAGGGGAGGGTTCAGAATGAAGAAATCCATCCAAGTCCTCCTCGTTGGCGACTCTGGGGTAGGAAAGTCTTCGCTCGTGTCCTCGCTCATCAAAGAGAGCTATGTCGCACCTCCTCCCAACTCCACCTATCCCGTTGTCACTATCCCTAGCGAGGTCATCCCGTCCTCCACTGTCACAACTTACATAGTCGACACATCGTCCCGCTCTGAAGACTTGTCCAATCTCCAGAATGAACTCAGGAAGAGTGACGTTGTTTGTGTCGTCTATTCGGTTGATAATCCTAGCAGTTTCGATAGAGTCGGTGCCTATTGGTTGCCAATGATGAGAGGAGTTGGAGTCAATGTGCGTCTTGGATTTATGGATCTTCTGCATGAATTTTGATTGAAAGTTTCTAGTTGCCGGTTATCCTCGTTGGCAATAAAATCGACCTGAGAAGTGGGGAGGTCACCAGGCAAGCATTGGAAGATGGTACGCTTCTGCTTCCTTTCTTCACAAGACATAGCTGACGGAAGACAAGGAAAGAGGTATTTCCCTCTCTGTTTCTCCTACCCCTCTCCTCCCACTCACGCTCCAACCGATTTAGGTTCTGCCTCTCATGAACCAATTTAAAGAGATTGAAGTCCGTCATCTTTCTTCGACTTCCGTTATTAGCTAACCACTTCTGCCCTGAAAGACATGCGTCGAATGTTCTTCCCTCATCCCTCTGAACGTCTCCGAAGTCTTCTTCTATGCCCAAAAGTCTGTCCTCAACCCCACAGCACCACTCTGGGATTCTACACATTCGTCCCTCAAGCCTCGCGCCTCTTCTGCGCTCGCACGAATCTTCCAGCTCTGCGATACGAACAAAGATGGGATGTTGGGCGACGCGGAGCTGAACGAGTTTCAGGTGCGCCTCTTCCGTCTGAACTCTGGCTTTCGCATCCATTCACACACTGACGACATTGCTGAATTGGGTTTGGTAGACTAAGGTGTTTGGTTCCCCACTACAAGCAAACGAGCTCGCAGGCATCCAACAGCTCCTGCTCGACGTCTCTCCCTCCTATGTGGTCTGTTCCACATCGACACCGATGGAAATTTCAAGTGCAGCATCAACGAGTTCGGGGAGCGAGACGACCCTGCATCCGACCGGCATAAAGGGGATCACACTCGAGGGATTCCTGTATCTGCACCAAATGTTTATACAGAGGGGAAGGTTAGAGACCACTTGGAGCGTGTTAAGGGCTTTTGGATATGGAGAGGATTTAGAGCTCCGAGACGAGTATCTGCGGCCGCGGTAAGTCACTCGTCCTCAGCCTCACTGTCTTCGATAAGACTCAATGGTACTGGTGACTTTGCACAGGTTTGACGTGCCTGCAGATCATGTCGTCGAGCTCTCTCCATCTGGTTACCAGTTCCTCACCGATATATTCAGTGCCTTCGACAAAGACGTCGATGGCGCGCTCTCTCCGCTCGAGATGGAGTCTCTCTTCTCTACCTCTCCTGGGAACCCATGGAAAGAATGGAGGGATGGTAGAGACTTGACGGTGACTGTGAGCACAGATGAAAAGATCAGTTTGAGTGGTTGGCTCAGCCTGTGGAGCTTTACGACACTTGTTGATTATACGACGACGTTGGGTTCGTGTCATCACTTTCAACTGAATGATGCTGATGTCTCATTAGCTTATCTCGCTTATCTTGGTTACTCTGATACTACGGACACCACGAGCGCACTCACGGTGATCAGTAAACGCCGGAGAGGGACAGAGAAGAAAAAGTTAAAACGGAACGTCTTCCTTGCGTTAGTTTCTTCCTTTTCTTTTCAAAGCCGATCATAATCTGCCTCTATGCCTAGATACGTTCTCGGAGCTGCAGGATGTGGCAAGACTGGTATCCTCAGGTCTTTCGTGAATAAGGAGACGCCGGGAATAAGGACAGGACGCTACGAGCCGACCAAGGGCCAAGGGGAGACTGTGGTGAATTCAGTCGAGGTGGGAGGGAGGGAAAAATATCTTGTGGTGTGTATCGCTTCTCTTCATCCTGTATGGATTTAGATTAAGAGGGATAATCAGTTACAAGAGTTCGGGAGTCATTACGAATCCGAAGTGTTACGATCAATAAAGAAACTGAAAGCGGACGTTTTGGTATTTGTATATGATTCGAGTGATACCAATAGTTTCTCCTACATTTCTAATTTACGCGTACGTCACCTCTCTCTTTCAACCATCCCTTTGTCATCTCACTCAACCGTCGATATTGGAAACAGCAACAATACCGCCTTGACGACTTTCCCTCCCTCTTCGTGGCGACAAAATCAGACCTCGACCTTGCACAACAGCGACATGAAGTCCAGCCGTCCCAATATACGGCGGCTCTCGCTCTCCAGCCCCCAGTCTCGATATCCGTCAAGACGGAACAAATGGCAGACCTGTACAATGTCATCATCAACGTCGCATCCAATCCGTATGCCTTGTTTACTTCCACCACTCACTTTATCCTTTTCCGCGATGTTCTTCGTGCACTAATTATCTTCTGTCATTTAGCAATGCGAATATCCCTGGCGGTCCGAACCAGAGCATTAAAATCGGATCCTACTTTTGGTCCACCGCTATTATTGGTGGTTTGTCGGCCGCGACATTTTTGATTTATCGGCAATTCGTTGGTCGGACAGGAGTCTGGCATTTTAGTAATTGGTGGGGGAAGAGTTAATGAGCCACAATATTGAACCTCCTCTCAAATGTCCTGTCAGGGTCGCGCCAGGTCACATCCTTCGCATATCGATACTTCTGTCAACGTGATGACCAAGAATGACTCAAAGTTGTTCTTGACCTGATTTGATTTGCCTCATTTTCCGCCGCTGCGAAATTGGTTGCTCTTTCAGCATTCGTGTCGCAAATCTGGTGAAAAGAGAAGATCTGTTATGACAATGTTCTTGTAGTGCTCCTTGCGACGTTCAAGCGCTTGGAGAACATTAAAATAAGCCATACAGGGTCACTTTCTTGTCGTGCTTCGTAATTTCGAGATAGCAACTTGTCATGTCACGTGCCATGCTTGCTGCATGCATGTACCTCTCTATGATCTAGATGTCCCCTTTCAAGGAAATTACGAGGCACTAGCAAGGCACTAGGAGTTAAAATCCTTCAAGTTCCAAATAAAAGTATATAAATGCTCTTTCCTTTGTTCGGTTTATCAATCAGCTAAAGGCCTAAATGGAACTGAGATTGTATGTTAAGGCAATTGAGCAAAGTTCGTGTTCCGTAACCAATCATCGCCATTGAGCGAGGCGAAATGTGCCTCTCGTTCTCGTCCCTCTCAGACTCTCAAAAAGGAGCCAGAGTCCCAAGTCCACCCGCGACTTTGGGTTACAACAGTTTATTGGCCGCCTCTCATAAAGTTCACAGTATGGCTTGCAAGCTGATCTTCGCTCCTGTTGCTGATCCGAACAGAGAGGATGGTTATATTTTTAATTCCGAGCATTTCACAAGAATGTGAGCTTCTTCAGCTACAGGTTGATGCTCACATCACGAAGCAGCAGGAACTACCTGCCACAGACGCTGCACGACTTGATCAGAGCATGTCAACCATACGAAGTCCGACAAGTGCCTGACCCACACTACCCTATCACTCTGTTCAACAGTATACTCCTTGGTCCCAACGACACGTAGCTAGCTTGCTACAGGAGTGAATATGGACAAAACCTCCGGTGTACGTATCTGGCGTATTCTGGACCTATGTTAACCGCTCCCTCAGATTGGAGCGCAAATTTTGGCCTCCATTATGGAACGGAAGCTGTAGAGTGGCTGCGCAGAGGTACAGACGTGGTCTACGGCGCCTTGGGACAAAACGGTTACCATTTCCTATGGTCCTGCCATAGTTTCAAAGTGTTTGGTCCCAAGAACATGGTTGACCTCATCAACGAGTCTCTCGGGCCTTATTTTGGGTTGGTGACTGTCAAAACTTGCGCTCTGGGCGTAAATGACACCTACTTTGTTCTTCTGTCGTCTGGACAATACTTTTATGATTTCAAGAACAATTACCCAGGACTAGCTAACGCGATAGCTACTAAAGGTCCTGGTGCAGTCCACGTCCGTTTCGCCAGCCATTATCTGTTCTGAAATGTCTGATGCACCTGCAGGATATCCAACTCCACCCCACGAGTCCCGAGTATTACTTCGTCTGCTTTACCGACAACAGTGTTGAATGGCAATTGCCCTCCTCCTGGAATAACGATTTCCGGGCATACCTTGCAGAAAACACCGCTTTATCAAACTCTGCTGCCGCCAACGCTCTATCGAGGAATCCAGAGAGCAACGAAGGGGGAGAATTCATCAACGGCTTCGTCCAAAATGGTGGACTGCATGCTGTAAGCCATTGTGCGATACAGACTGCCTTTTGTGCTCAGTGCACTGTCATGTGATGGATGTGACCAATGTTTGAGCCTCAGTGTTGCACATGTAACAATTTCTTGTAATAAAAGCATATCTCGTTCCTCTAACCGTAATTGTTGGGGATAGTCCAGCTAGGCATCAGTTTCAATTCGTTCTTTAATTCATTTGACCCTTGATCAAGCGCAGGGCTCTGGCCACCAATTTCGGGTACACTGGATAGTAAAGATGTAAGCATTTGACACCACTATGACCTGTTCCTCCCAAGTTTATTATGTCGTCCTTCGAATCAGGAACAAAAACCAGTCAAGTAACGATGGAATTGGCCAACCAATGTCAAGGGGAAAGCATCAGCACAATGCCAAATGCACTATCCTTCATGGTGCAACGCTGTGGACCGTGTATTTTGTTGGTATTCAGCTCCTGCTCTGTACTTGTTAACGTTCTACCTATAGGCACTCCTCGTGTTTGCTTTCATCGTGGAGCTAGATCAAGCTATTCTCGCCCCAGCATTCCCAAAAATCGTATCTGATTTCGCTGCACTGGATCGAATCATCATACATGCTTACTCCAGTGATAATTTGTGCCTTGAAAGTTTATGTCTAAAAGAGACGTAGAGCAGGTTTCTTCTTCTTTTCTGGTGAACTTTTCTGAGCTTCACGGACCCGGAAATCGTACTCATTTCCGCTATGCTGATTTATGAAGTCGGGTCCGTTATCCGTGCTGTGTCTCCAGGTCTTGGGTGCCTTATTTTTGGTTGAGATTTTCTGGGGTCGGGGCTGGAGCCATGTTGAAATATTGTAAGAAGAGGTCATTGCTGCCGACGCATTGTCGGAATAGCAATCGTTGCAGGAGTACGCTGCATCATCGCAAAAATCACAATTCTGCAGCAGAGTTCAGTACCCTTTGGTCCACTTGGAGCAGTTTTTGCGTGCGCTGAGGTAAATTTGACCTCAAACAATCAGTCTTGCGAGCATTATTCGCCAACTTTTAAGCGGCGCTCTTACAGACCACGCCAGCTGGAGATTGTGTTTCTGGAGTCCATGATTTATGATTTGCCCATGCTAACGTACCATACAGTGCAGGAATATCCGCGTGGCTTGATGATACTCTGGTCAACGAAGTTGGCACAGAAATCTACCAATTGCAGGGATCAGCATCTTTGGGATTGTGATCACGGTGAAGAAGTCAACGCAAGGTCCAATTAGCTCTCACATTGCAGAGCGCACACGATCGAGGCAAGTCTGCATCATCAAGGGTGGTTCTGACTGAGTAAATGTGAATGGGATCAGATGACTATTGAAATTGGTTCGCTAGGAACGGCTATCTGACAACATTTTATTTCGCCTATCGACGCTGGACTGGATCGGACAAACCTTGCTTTTGAAAGTACTAAGCAGGTCCTCGTGGATCAGAAAAACTGGCACACAGCACTTACTTGTCTTATTCTCGCTCTCCAATGGGTTTCTGATTGGGATTCGTTTGACATGTGGACATCTGATGAGGCTACACGGTGGGCACGAATATGCCTGGAGTAATGTCCGAGTGATAACGAATTTTGCGGTTTCGGAATTGCATGTGTGCACATCCCCTTTTGTTACTGATATATTGAACATTTCTATTAGACGAACATTATCTCGCTGGACCGCAGAGAGTCTGGCGCCTGCATTTTCACAGAGATTTCACAGCTGGTATCTGAGTTGACAGCTTTTGTCATTCTGTACAGTTTGTTGGTTGCTACCCTTTCCTGTTGCCCACTAAAGCAACCAAATACCATCGTATACATTTGTTATTTGGCCTTGCAGTTTCAGGCAACCGATCACCACTAGGCTTACAGGCCGAGATTTACTTCCTTTTGGGGCACATATTTTTTTCGATCTCGTTCGGAATGATTGTGCAGCGTGAGAGCTCGCCCTCCTGTTTGTCCATCGAAGGGTGACTCTAGTTAAATACTGGCAACTTCTTTTAGGTCATTGCCTCAACTCCACCCATCATCTGCAACGTTTTTCGCTACAGACGACTCCAGTCCTAATGCGCAGCCTTATGGTCTGCAGCCTCCTTTCATATGGAATTGACGCGTGCTTACAGACCATCTTGGTATCGATTCAAGCCAAGGGAGCTCAACATCGCTTGTGTTTGCTTTGCCTTCTGCAGCGACTCGGAACGGCTGTTGGAATCTCCGTTGCTGGTACCATCTTCGGCAACCGCCTCTCCTCTAATGTACAAGGTCTAAGTAGGCCATATGGACTACCTCATCTGGGTGTAGTACGGGATTCTAAAGCGATTTACTATTTGCCTGAAGAAATGAGTGCTCCGGTGATTCATGAGTTGGTGGGTGGAATAATCATATATATACCTGCTTGCTCCGTGGATTTCCCTTCACGAGCGAGAGATTTTTGTAGATTCTTTCTTCGTAGAAGTGGGTTCTGGAGTAGCTGCCTGCGTTGTTGCACATTCATCCACAGCGAAGAGTAAGTTTCAATTGCAAATCGCCATTCATTGCTGGTTGACCTCCTGTTACCAGTATAAGAAAGGCTGGACAGAAGCAAGCGCAAACGAAGAGTAGCAAGGAGCCGGTTACGCATTATTGAAGTACCTCGAAATTTCGAGACAGAATCCAGTGCCTCAGTGATTGTCCATTTCCTTTCAGTCTTATGAGGATCATTTCCTGTAATCAGGTATATTACACAACATAGAACTTCCTACGGATGGTCCCAGGGAAACAATTAACGCAGTAGTGGCATGATGGCGTCCTCTTGAAAGTCTTCAGCTACTTAGCTTGATGGCCGAACATGCTCCACAGCTCCAAAACTGATTATCATTTTTCAAACTGCACCGATGGCAGAACCATCCTTCATCGTCGAGGACACGTGCCGTTGGAATATCGGTATTGGACCGTGAGATGAGGGTATCGGATGGGCGGACAGTCGTGCAGATTTCGCACTGAAGAGCCAGCGGATTTGTGTTTAGGAATGTACAGGCTGAGCAAGCCCATGACGTAGGAACAACAGTTGAGGACGAGGTGGATTTAGGGACAAGCGTGGGCCGTGGCGGATTTGAACCAGAACTCCCTTGAGCTATTGGAGGAGGTTTTGAGCGTGATGCGGTTGAAATCTTGGGCTGGCGGTCCTGTGTCGAAGATGGAGTAGATGCTGCACGCTGAATGGAAGGGGTGGAAGAAGAAGGGGAAGCGGGAGAGGTAGTGGGAGGCGCAATAGGTCGCGTGTCTGGGACACTGAGAGGAGCCTCGTCATCAGGGTCCAGATCAATGATTTGTCTTTCCGTAGACTCGGCGGCGGCTTTTTCAACCTCCCTCTGCATCTGCTCATCGAGATTCGAATCTCCATGACCGCAAGCAGTTGCATCTTTCATTCGTCGTTCCGCAGCCTGCACACTCGTCAGTTACTCAGATGGTAGGAACGAAGCATGCAGCCCACCTCAGCCGCCATTTGCCTGGGGCTCTTCCCCAAGGTCCTGGAACCACCTAATTTCCTCCCTTCAGTACCCATAATACCCTGCAACTTTCTCCTCTTCTCAGCCATCTCTGCAGCCTTCTTCCTAGCCTGATCTAACGAAACGCCCCTGTCGTTGCCAACTCCTTGACCCAAACGCTTGCCGTTACTTTGGAAACCTTCGCCAGAGTACCCTGATGACCGCAGGGCATCGTATTCGTCTTGCAATTTGTCGAGGTAGGCGTAAAACTTCTGGTCATGCGGACCATGAACGTTGTGAGTTAACTCGTGAAGCATTGTCCCAATCAGGTCCGTTTCAAGGTCATAGAAGGAATTTGGAGAGTGTGCTGTTTGGAAAACAACTCAAACCCATAGTCTACTAAGGCAACACAAAGAACGGACCTGGACGGAGGCGAATGCAGATTTTTTGCCCGTGGTTCACATTCAAACCTGAATTTGCACATCTTTGAGCCCAATGTGAATGACACCTGCATTTGCATACCTAGTAAGCCTGGGTTCTCTGGGAAGAACTCGACAAGTTCCGGCAAAGTCCATCCATGCTTTTTCATGATAGGTTTAACAAGCTGAGACTACCATCAGAGCAGTAATAGAGTCGGAAACCGAGCGAGTGCTTACACTAGCTATCTTCTTCAACAATTCTAAAGCTTCATCAGCTCTGGGGCGGTTCTTGAGCGCTCTGATCGAGAGCACTTGGGTTGAAGGTGCAGACATATCGAATTCCAGTAGTTACGTAGTAGATGCTCAAGAAAGTCCCGGCTCTGAAGCAGATGTACGACAAGGAAAGTCACCCAAAATCTTCTTATAAGAGGAAGACGCGTCAACACGTGACACTTACCTAGTAGGACCCCCCCAGATGATGCCGTGGTCACAGGGCGCGCATTGCGCGACCTGGGTCGACGAACAACGACTTTCGTGGACTACTAGTGGAGGTCTTCAACAGTCGACGACGACGATCTGGACGGTGATCGAGAGCCTTCCTTGGGTACGAGAGGGTTGAAGAAGTTCTAAACGGGTGAGTTCTCCGTTTCTCTGACCTTTTTTTGGTGTCTCGTTTCCTGAGCTGATCATGAATGCAGTGACGACAACTTTGACCTGTTCCGACCCTCGATAAACACCCTACTGCCCTCCAGTTTCCCTCGTACACTCAGCTCAACCCTCCTCGCCTTGCATGACTTTATTCCGCCTCAAATTTGCGAAGTGGCACCTCCCCACCGTCATCACCGCCAAAATCAGGTCAGTCCCACTCCCCTTCCCTCTTTTTCATGCTGAAGATGCTTGTAGCATCATTCCCAGCTCTAGTACGACCCCCCCAAATGATTCCTCGCACCGAAATCTCCATTCCGAATGACCCCAACCTGCCGCAACCACCTTTCAGTTTCCCACCAAATGACGAATCGCGGTGGCATCCGGAGTACTTAGGTGGCGCGTATGAGTGCTTTCAGAGTTTATAGGGGAGGAGGAGTCGGTTCGTCCACTTTTTCAGTCATTTGGGCACGGTTGAGTCGAAAAAGGTGTGTGTGAATGATAGGACCAATTTCCTCCCATCCCCTTTCCTTCATCTCTCCAGCGTTCGTGGCATCTCCCAGCTCGAATTGACGCCACCGGCGTCTAACAGACTGTTGCATCATGCTAGTGCGCATGCACTGCACGATATGGCGTCACGAGATTTTCACAGGTATGCACATAGTTTCTCAATGTCCCGTTCCGTCTGCGTCCCTTTCTCCTGTGCTAACCACTGTCGGAACAGGTTCACTTTGTTTCTCGCGAGCTCTCTTCCCCGTGTCCAACGCTAGCCATGGGACACGGCTCTCCTCCCTGCGATTGCGACCAAGTGGATTTCTCAGTCGTGCAACATTTTCAGTGCGCTCTGTGAGTTGGCTCTTCATGTTCCTTTGTAGCTTCAAGTCAGAATAGATGAAAGAAATCGTTTTCCACTATATCATTTATCTGTGAACACTCTATGATAATATGAGTTGCTCCCTCCAATCCAGTCCTCTAAATCTGTTTGCAACTCCTGCCTTGTCACTGTTCTGCAAGTGAGTTTCACTTTGAGATTGAGTAAGCAGCTTCAGAGTTCGCTTGTGTTCGCAAAATATGCACGAAAATGTGCGATTGACTTCTGGAATCACGGCGGCCACGATTTGTGGTCATAGTCCACAACGGTCATTCCGTTCTTCATTTGTACTTCTAGCCCTCTCAAGCTCTTTCCTCTTCCTTCCCCATCCTTTCACCTTCGAAATGCCTCCCAAATCTGGTCTGAAAGAAGGAGTGTCCCTTCCCGAAACCTTCGATCCGACGAAGGAAGCTCCTTGTGTAGGACACACTGGGAGCAAGAAGATTGCAATCGTTCATGTGTTGGAGGACTTCAAGCTTAAACACGATGGGACACCTCTCGCTAGCTGCAAGGCTTGGAATGCACAGAAGAGTGCGGGTCTCGCAAAGCGGCGCTCCCTCCTTGCACCTGTATTCCAGCCTCCTTCGTCCTCCCAGCCCCTTTCGTTCAATGACAATCAACATGCCTTCCTCATTCCTCGAACCGATAGTGGACAGAGTATCCAGCATGGTCCACCAAGCGAAGCAGGATACGCTGGCGACATCGAAGACTTCGAATGTCCCCCAGCTCCAGCTCCAAACAAATTGCCCAAGTCTAAAGCTGACTTCCAGCCCACATCTCTTGTAGAGATAGGCGAAGCAGTTGAAGCTTTGAGGCACGCTGACTCTCCCGAATTCCACTTCTCCCTTCCTCTCGAATTCGTTGACCTTGGAACCATCGGATCCCTGCCTTCTATCCGACAGATGGGAACGGATCATCCAGTCATCGAGCACATCAAGTCTGTCATCCAAAAAGTGTGCCAAATGCTCTGGGATCGTGCAGGTTTCCGTTTTAAGTATGTTTTGGTTTCTTTGGGATTTCATCAGTCTTATAATTGGGAATAGTCTGAAAGACACGGATGTGCATGGAGAAAATCGACGTTGGCGCTACTATTGTGCACAGAGTGTCGAGTTGGAGACGGAGCGAAAAGGGGACAAGCGATTTCGTGAAGGGAGGGAGCGGTATGATTGTAAAGGAAAGCTGACTGCTACGGTTTGAACCCATTTCCTTATCCGTGTCAATTTTTGCTAAACCACTTTAAATTGCAGTTTCACCCTCAACGTCCTGACCTCCTCCTCACACTTCGGGCTCATAAGCACCACCCTCCCTATCAGAACCGATTTGTTGCCAATTCTGTCAAGGTCTTTATTGCGACGAATAAGGATTGCACGCCACGAACGATCTTTGACCGACTGCTGAAGAGTCCTCTTCGTAAAGGAGAAGCATCAAACGTGACCGAAGGGCAAGTCCACTTCTGGTGGCGTGAGTTCAACAAGGCGAACTGGGTGCTTGATTCGAATGAGGAAAAGTCGATGGAAATGTTGATTGAAAGATACGAGAAGTTATCAGAGGATGCTGAGTTGGCTGGAATGGTGAAGAAAGTGTCGACGATTGTGAGCGGCAAGAAAGCATTTGGATTTACTTGCCCAAAAATCATTGAAATGCTGGAGCTGGATTCAAAGGTGCGGAAGCTGGAGTGGGCTTTGGACTCGACATGTGTGGTTCTTGCTGCATATCATTTGTTGCATCACTAACGAATCAAGCAGACAAAACGGATCGTGGAGGTCATGAGCTGTTCGGGATGTTAGCAGAAGTGGAGGGAGTCGGAATTCCAGTCGCCTACTTCTTCCTTCCCACCCTCGACGACTCACAGGAAGGCACAAAGACCACCCTCCTTCGAAACATCTTCGTTCAACTCCTCTCCCAAGGCATCCATCCTCTGCTCCTTCTTATCGACAAGGACAGACCTGAAATTAATGCCAGTAGTTCAGTTTGGCCGAACACTCTCATCCAACTGTGCTACTGGCATGCAAAGCGAGCTGTCAGCGTCCGATTGAAGAAGAAATCACTCGAGACACGGACAACCTACGATCCTTCAACAGTGAAAAAGATTATTGGCGACTCTCCCGAATTTGATGAATGCTGGGCTGTTGAGGGAAAGGATCGTTATGGTGAACACAAAGATGGCACTTGCAGCTGTCCAAGTCGTCAGATTCGAACAACAAGCACCTTCCCTTATGCTCTTTCCCTTTCAAAAGGTGCCAGCAAGAAAAAGGAAGCGCCGCTTCCAGGCAACTCTGCTGGCAAGCTTAAATCAGATGCCTCCATGCAGAGTATTACCGACGTTGAAGGGACGGCTTTTCGCTCTGATGTCTCGATGCGATCTGCAAATGACGGTCGAGCGGATTTGCTGAAGACTCTCTCAGGATTCGCGCAAACCAGTGGACGAGCCGAAGGCGCACTCTACAGCACCATCTCGAAAGCAAGTTCCTCTTCATCCTTAGCCCATCCGGATCCTATTCCTTTCAGTACAACCTCTTCTTCAAAAGCACCTCCTTCGCACAGTATGCTCAGTGCCTTCAAAGTACCACCACCGCCTCTCCCTCGCTCTCTTACCCCTTTACAGCCTTCCGCTTCTGCCTCCTCTATTCCCTCACCTCTCAGTCATTCAAACATCGAGCTCCTGACCAGCACCTCTCCAATTCCAGCCATATCGAAGACGTTCTGTCCAACAAAGCTACAAGATGACCTGCTTCACCTCTTTGCTCTTCATCTCAACTATCATTCAGCATTTCCAACAGATGGAGAGAATCTGGATTCAAACCAGCTTCACCGAAAAGCGACACTGGCAATGTATTCATTCTGCAAAAAGAATGGGTTGGTAAACTGTTGGAGGTATCTGTGGTCAGAGTGGTATCGTCCAGGAAACTGGGAGATGTGGGCATTGAGCGCAAAGGAGGATTTTATTTCAGTTTTGCGGAGCACGATGATTATCGAAGGACATTGGAGCGATGTCAAGGGACACGAGCTTGTTCATTTCAATGCTCCACGACTTGACTTTGTCGGTCACTCACTTATCACATCTGTTCTTCCTCGTGCATTGGAGAAGCTTATTTTTCTCAAAAGCAAGAATCGCGCACAGTACAATCCTCCTTGGAGGAAGAACTTCAAGAAGACTTGGATCGAACTCTCGAAACGCAAGATCCCTTCCTCCACAGCAGCTTCTCCCAATCCAACTAAAATGACTTGCACCTGCCCCTCGATTCTACTCAATCGCTTTCGACTCTGCAAACACCTTGTCCAATCATTCCGCATGCCTCCTGACTCCTTCTTCAATCATGTCCAACGGCACACGACAATTCCGATCTGGACTGGACGACCGAATGACCTCCTGCCTGCCGTCATGACAATCGATTCAGTTGAGGAGGACGAGTTAGGAGGGCTGACCTTGAAAGAGGAGGAGGCAGAACCCCATCAATCTTCAAAGTTTGAGAGGTTCATTTCTGGTCGAGGAGACAGTCATTTGAAGCCTTCGCATGACTGGGACGATGGATCAACGCGGGAGGAAGAGGAGGATTTCGCGGAGTACGACGAGTTCGGAAAGGAAATGGCAGCTCCAGAAACAGCCCGTAATCAGTTACAACGCAGCATCGACGTCCTTGACGAATTACGTGGCTACCTTGCAAGTCAGCTTGCTCTCGGAAATCAGAAGTTCGCCAACAGTGTTGAGAAGGCTTTTGCTGGTAACAGGAAGATGCTGGAGGAGTTAAGGGCCGTCGAGAGCAAGAAGAAGGCTGATAAGACCTGGAGAAAGAGAAGGGCACCTGCCTCAATGTATTTTCAACGAAACGATGAGTCTGCTAAATTTCGTTCCACTTTCCGTCCCTTAGCAAGTTCTTCATATTCTCTTCCTAACACGACAAAAAAGAAGCTATGATTCGCTGTTAGTCCTCGTTCTCGAATGTGCTGTTCTGCAAATAAAAATGAAACGAAGATGATCAGGTTATCCCCTTTTGCTTGACCTTGCTGTTCTCTCATTTGTGATATGTGAAATGATCATGACCATTCCAGTTTTGATAGACAGAACAGTTCAGAACAAGAAGCAGAATCCTCGCTTGACAATATTCCCTTTTCGCTTTCCCCCTCCCTTCCCCGACACGGCTGCCCCCTGAAGGCGTGTCGTGTTCCTCGATGCAGCAGCACGATCTGAATCAGCCAAGTCGAAGCATCTGTATGACAGAATGAAGCTGGAGTTGAGGACTGACTGACCGATTCACGTCCGAAAAGGCCCCACCACTGCCTTCTTTCGAAGATGCAGATACGACTTCTTTCAGTTTAGGACCGAAAACCGTGTGGAGTTTTGAGATGTGGCTGTGTTGATAGAAAAGGGCTCGGAGGTTGAAGGGTCCTGGGATCAATGTTACCGAACTTCCTTCGTCGTCGTCACAGTGTCGAGGGCAACGATTGTCCCGTCATTCGTGCTATTCAAGTCCACCCCATGAATGAATATCAGTATCTCAATGACAAGAAGTGGGAGGAAGTGAGATAAGCCAAGAAGAGAGCATATCAGTATCTTCCAACTGACTGTCGCAATAGCACCCATCATGCACTCTTCTCCATTCGCACTCGATCGCTTGCATAACGGTGTCTGCAGAGAGGACGCTTCGAATCTCTGACGGCTGTCACCACACAGGTGCCCTATTTTCTTCGGCACCTTTCTCCAATGCCTCTGTGCAATGCAAACCATTTCCAAACATTACAAAGCACACACCTTGCTTGCACCCCTCAAAGTCCCTCTCCCCACTCCAGTTTCTCATTCTTTCGTCACACATCTCCCACTCGTCCACAAATCTTGAGGAGTCATCGCAGCGAGCGAAAAGCGTGAGGGGTAGTCGAAGGTAGGTGACAATTGAGGCGAAAGAGGGTGTCATCGCCGATTTGAGGTGGAGGCGTCGGAAAGCACTGCCAAGGTACGTTAGGTTGTTCGCGATGCAGATTTACGAACTGTTAGGGATAGGAAAGAGCTTACAGCTACACCTTGTACTATTATACTTCGATCCAAGTGGCGCTTATTCGACTGAACCGAAAGTCCATTCGTCATCACCGTTCCGGTCGTTTCAAGTGATTTCGATGGGAATTAAAGCTTTTACACCAAATTCAGCGATTTCAAGTAAGTATGAGCGTAAGTACACACCTTTTCATGACCTCATATCCATTCCACAGCCGTTCCTTCGTTTGCTAGCAGTATTCTCAGGTTGCTACAAAAAAGTTCCTTTCCCTCATTTAAAACAGAATTACGTCCTTCTCTCCGTGAATATGAGATTACACACCTTGTTGCGACCTATTCCAAGCTGACAAGGATATCCTAAAACCTGTTCCTCCCACAAATTTCGTCATCGTTGTCGTCGAAGGAAGTTTCCATGATCGGGTCGATTTTGTTGGTTATCAAGCGGCCCCGTTGTCGGGGGAAGCATCGAAAGCTGTTCGTGGTGTAATTGAAGGGAGTGAGGAGGAGACGGAGCGTGGGGGGAGGGAGAGGTGGTGGGTCAGTGCTGCTCTGCGCTTGCGCAGGTTTGCGCATAGTCACATGATGGGAACCTTAAATGATGCCATGGGGGTACTCCACTTGGGAAGGTGGAAGGAGTGAAGCGAGAATAGCGAAAAAGATTGTGAGTTCAGCTTAGCTAGATTGACCACCCACTGGTGACAAAGCTTTGCAAGGCGACCATTAGACCATTGACTGAGACCCTGAATTAAGGGAGAGAAGGAGGTTGAACGCTTTGAAAAGCAGACCATTATTCCAGTATTGCAGGAAGACCTCAGTCGATGTCGATATCGTCCATGTTGAAAACGACCTTCGTTACATAATGTCGTTAATGCCATTTGTGGAACAGCAAAAGCTTGCGTTTCTTCTGATGCAATACCCTGGACTCCTGCATTGCTTATATCATGCCATAGTGATAAGAATAAATCGCAGTACATTAATCACTTTCCCGTCCACGTCCACGTCCGTCGTCCACCAAAAGATTATGACATTCACGTACATCAGATCACATGTTCTCTTTGCTCTTCCAGAAAAGGAAGGTCATGCACGCGCTCGAAAACTTTTGTTGTCGATTCTCGATCTTTCAACGAATTATTACGAATCCTGAGAAATTACTGTTAGAATTACTGCAGCTTGCACTCAACGATCTACCTTTATGGCGCTCCAAACGAGACTCCCACAGGTCATCAATGCCGCTCTTTCCCCTTTCACGAGTGCAGAACAGAAGCAAGAGGCGTATGCTTTTCTGGAGCAAGTGAAACTAGCAAGCGCAGCCGAATCCACTTGGAAGGAATGCCTAGCTTTGTTCACGCAGGGAGGAGAAGGGGTTGGGCCGGAGTGCAGGTTGTACGCTCTCCAGGTTGTGGATGAAGCTTTGGGCAATCGGTGCGCGTTTCTTCAAACCGTCAAGACGTGATCGGTTAGCTTGTTCTCTTTCCCTGTCGTCGAGTTGCTATGCACAACTTTCGCAAATATCTTAAATTAAGAATCAGCCACTCTCTGGTGCATGAGACCTGTGTGTATCAAGCTGAATCTGCTGCCCACCACCTCCTTGACATAACAGTGACTCGTTAGGGTGACGACGTTGTTCCTTGTACGGGATGAATGGCCGTTCTCAGTGGCATTGTCTCCTGAGACATAACAAAAGCCCATTGCCCTAGATCATCTATCGCTCTTCGATCTCCTATATATTGAAGCTAAATCTATCTCTGGCTGCTCTGTGTGCACTGAAGCGATCCCCAGGCTGTTCACTGCTTCTTATCTCTCTCAATAGGATCGATTTGATGCGTGGACAAAGCATTTTGTGACTGACTTCGACTTGCGTGTCCATTTTAGGTTCGCAGAAGTATCTAATCAGCAGAATTTGGTCGAGACGGTCCGTCAAGAGCTATTGCTATACCTGTCTCGTGTTTACATCGAAGGCACCGGAGAGGAAACTAATTGTTTGATATTCCTTCAGTTCTGTAACCCTTCTCTTACTCGAGCGAACAGACATTAAAAACAAACTTGCACAAACCCTCTTCTACCTCTTCATGCGAACCTACACTACCACTTTCCCCGATTTTTTCACCGTTTTCATCGCCCAAATTCGCTCCTCTTCAAATTCTGCCCCCTCCACACCTCCTGCCGGTGGACAGTCTCTGAATCCTCGTATCATCGATCTGCTCTTACGCATATTGCACGAAATAGCAATGGAACTCTCGGATGCTATTCTTCGAGGAAATAAATCCCAAGAACGACTGGCAATAGATGCCGCTTTGAGAGACAATGTGAGGGCAAAAGACGCACCACTCATCGCGAAAACCCTTTGGGAAATCATGACGGAATATCTGACTCAAATTTCAACTGCTCGCAATGCGAAAGCTGAGGAAATGTTGGAGATGGTGGTCCGTGTGGTTGCGGATTACGTTCGTACGGCCCGAATCCCCAATAATCCCTTTTGCTAATGCGTTTGGGGAAACAGCTTGGATTGATATCAACCTCATGGTCACACCAACCACGGTGCCGCTAATTCACAACTGCATTTACCCCTCCTTCGCCACATCCACGCACCCTTATTATCCCATTCGAACTGCAGCAGCAGATGCCCTGATTGAAACGGTTTCAAAAGGGATGCCTTCCGGCGACAAAGTAGAACTAATCAACGCGCTCCAACTCCCCGAGCTGCTCAATTCTTTAGTCACGATAGGGAGGGAAAATGGTGCATCTGAAGGGGAAGAGTCTCTGGAAGTCTTTCGAGAGAAGCTTGCGAAACTACTCAGTAGCATAGGAAACCAGCTATTCCTCATTTTTGACGACTCAATGGCGGCTGCCGAGACGAAGACCGCCGCCCTCAACCTGATGAATTCTCTCCTGCCACTGCTGCTAACATTCCTTGGAGACGTTCATGACGATACATCGGTTGCAGCTATCCCTTTCGCTCTTGGGGTCTTAGGATACTATAAGAAAGAGAAGAAGGTAAATCAGCAAGCTCGCGTGCGGGATGAAGGCGCCAAGGCGTTCCTGACCCAGTTGCTGAGCGAAGTTATGAAGAAGATGGAGTATGGTGTCGATGCTGACTGGAGTCTCGACTCCGGGGATGACATGGATGAAGATCATGCCAAATTCTTGGAACTTCGGAAGGTACCGTTCCCCTTCTAACCTCAGCCCTTTCTAATTCCTCTTCAACGGATTAGGGTTTAAAACAACTGTTTGATGGGATCGCTGCTATCGACGATAATCTTTTTGGAAGCACCGTTTATGCTTTCGTCCTGTCTGTTCTCGAAACTCTCCAGTCCACGCCGTCCACCGTCACATGGCAGCTTGCTGAACTCGCGATCTACGTCCTTTACATTTACGGTGAAGCATCTAAAGGTGCAGCAATCACAATTTATTCAAAATCGTCAACTGACTACTTTCTTACAGCTGCGACTGGGCAGGCTGGCTTTGTAGTCATTCCAGAAGGTGTTTTGAAACAGCAACAGAGTCGTTCCAAAACCCAAACATCAAATCAGCAACCTGCAGAGCTTGATCACTCCCAGTACCCCCTTTCTCCGTTGGGTGAGATGATGTATCGAGTCATCAAGTCCAACATCGTTACTTTCCCTCACTCTTCTGTTGCCCTCCAGTTCTTTGAATGCGTCGTTCGATATCACGAGTTCTTTAAGCTAAGTCCTGATTGCATTGGCGACGTACTGCCTAGTTTTATGGACCAGCGGTGAGTGTATTTGCGTTTTATGGAACGGTGTCTAAAACCCTGTAGTGGCCTGCATCAACCCGATATGGCCGTTCGCTGCAGGATCTACTATCTCTTCAACCGCTTTATCTTCAATTCCAAGAGCATTATTCAATCCCAAGTTTCGGGTCAACTTATCAGCGACATATTGAGTCGCATGCAGGCAGGTTTGGCCAATTTCCTAACGACATACTGACAGTCTGCCAGGACATCATGATCATTCGAGCGGAGCTTCCTCAAGCAGAGTCACCTCAGGAGGATATACTGACCAAAGCTACACGTACGGCATCCCCATTCGACGCACAACTGTACCTATTCGAGACAATGGGCACTTTGATCTCGGTACTCAATCAGATTCCAGAACAACAAGTCATACTCCTTCGCGCTGGTTTTGCTCCTCTCCTTTCAGACCTTGAATCCAACATTCGCACCAGCATTAGCAGCCCAGCGGATGTCGTTGCTATTCTCCAGCTCCATCATGTCATAATGGCAATCGGGAACGTCGCAAAAGGTTTTCCAGACGTCAGTCCGAGGAACTTAGAGCCAACGGGAGAATGGATCCAGGTTTTCAAGGAGGCAACAGATCGTATACTGGCAGTATTGAAAGTGATGAGCGGGATTGCAGTAATTCGGGAAGCTGTGAGAAAATTGTCCACAGATCGAGTAAGGGCTGACATTTTGCTAGTCTCGATTTGCTTTCAATCGCATAGTCACAACCGCAGGATCTTCCGTTCTCCCTCTTATACCTACGTTGATTGACTGTCTCATCAACCAAGTTACCCTGACAGAACTGGCTGAGTTCACATCATTCTTGGGCAATGTTATTCACAAGTACAAAGTGAGCCTTGTGTTCTACTCCAAGAATGTCGATGAACAGGTCAATAGGCTCACGTGCTAGGAGTGCTTGATAACCTCATCCTGCCGCTGTTTCAAAGGGTCGTCTATTTCCTCAATCAACCGATAACCGGCACAGACGACAAGGTGCAACAATCCGAATTGCGGCGTGCACACTTTGGTCTCATTAACATGATCATCAATTCCCATCTACATGAGGTTTTTGTTTCTCCTAGTGCGTTCCACGTCGTTTCACGACCTATTACTTACCCTTCTATAGCGAACAGACCCCAGTTTGAAGAGATTCTGAAGACGACAATACACTTCATTTCGACGAACTCTCTTCCCCCAGACCAGAAACAAGGCTTTCTCGTTTTGAGGAACTTCACGACAATCTGGGTCGAGCCGATCTCTCCCGAAGCAGAGGAGAACTCGAAATCTATTACTAAGTTCAACAACACGAAAGCTCTGCCTACCTCCACCCCAATACCTGGTCTCCACAACTTCTTTTACGAGCACGCTGTACCCGTCGCAGTGGGATTACCGAAGAGAATGGATGCAGACTACTCAGATGCGGGTACCTACGATGTGCGTTTCTTTGCATCTAGTTTACTCGAATCATTTAGTGATAACTGGGCAGGTTATTGGAGAGATCTACTTTTTCCTCCGACAACTCTATTTAAAACGAGGTGAAGAGATGTCACGGCTGCTGCTCACACAAGTCCTCCCAACAGCCGGTTTTACACCTGATCAAGCAAAGGAGTTTGTCGAAAATGTAACTCAAAACAAAGAGTAAATATTTCCATCACAAGAACTGCCGGTTGCTTACCATGCTGCACAGGTACCGAAAATTCAAGACCTACTATTCCGACTTCTGCAAAGCTAACAAGCCTCCGTTCAATCCTCATACGTCCTGAGCCTTTCAGCATACATACTCGTTCAATTCCACGTGCTTCTTCCCAATCGTTTGTCGCATCGAGTTTCCAGCGCATTATCTTGCAATTTCATCGTGTAAGTAAAATAATTATTACTGAAAGCGAAGTGAAGCACAGCGCTTTCTCGATTCTGAACGGGTCTAGCCTATCACCATTTGGCCCTGCCCTCCAAAAGCTGCTTGCCAGTTTTGATAGGTGCCTACGGGAAGTAGATGTTCGGCAAGTAATCTAGGTAAACTTGGTCATGATCTCGAACATGGCTCCTATTGAATTGGTGCGTGCTTTCAACAATCTTCGTTGAATTTTACAGCCAGAGCTCCTCCTACCGTTAACTAATTGTGTCGCCATTTTTCACTATTGCTTCCGTTGGAAAGTTTCAGACCTTTTAAGGTGTATAAGCTCAAAAGTTTAGAGTTCTTTGTTCAGTTGCACGAAAAGTCGAGGAGCAAAATTTGAACAACTGCCAAGCTTTAGAATTCTCTTACAACATAAGTTATGCCCTGAGAAAGTGATGTTGGCAATTCAGCGTTCTTTCATTAATTCCAACAAGACTGGTTAGCTTTGACAGTGATTCATTTACACCATCCCTCCATTAATTCTCAAATTCTGACCATTAACCCACCTCCCACCGTCTGTCACAAGATAGCTGACGAGACCAGCTACATCTTCAGGTTTCGCGAGGTCTTTGAGTGGATTTGCGTTCTTGATTCCATCAATCATTGCCTGTGGTTTACCTTTGGTAAACAGTTCAGTGTCGGTGGGACCGGGAGATATGACATTGGTGGTGATTTTGCGAGATGTGAATGAGGGATCACGAGAAAACACCCTCCCCATCTGTTCGATGGCACCTTCATGTTTGGATTTCATAAGTCCGTCTGTTTTGGAGATAAGAGGACTGAGACAAATCACGAACCTTTCGTGGCGACGTAGAGAAGATAGCCTGGCGTGAAGGTCCACGCTGCTGTCAATCTAGGAAACATATTAACGCCTCTTAACAATCAAAAAAAGGCTATGTCACGAAGTTGAGAAGAGGATAATCTTTCCTTCTTCTCGAATTTGAGGCGCTAATTCCTGTCATCGTTTTCAGCCTCCGCTTGTGCAGAAATTTTGGGGAGTGAACCAACCTGTACCAAAAGCAAAGGACCTTTGACGTTTGTATTGAACATCTCTGTATAATTCTCTTCTGTGACATTTCCAAGGTGGATCATGGGCATGATACCAGCGTTGAGAACGAGAAAGTCGATTCCTCCCAGCTCTTTGACTATAGACGAAATTAAGTGAAGGGTGGAACTTGATCCAACATCTCCTCGAATAAGGGAATGGGGTGGATGTGCAACTGGAAGCTCCGAGAGGAGTTGTTCAGCGGCGGAGGTGTTAGTGTTGAAGTTCAGCAGAATTGTCGCTCCTTGAGCGGCAAGGTTGCGTGAGATCTGCGACCAACTCAAAGGTTAGCATCGATAACATTGGTATACGGTGTTTCGCGTACAGCTGCCCCAATACCCCTAAAATTTGTTTCAACAAAGATGGGACGCGTGTCGTTCGGGGACTGGCTCACCTGGAACCCCCAGTAACTGTAATGGAAGCCAAGGGTGGTTAATCGATAAGACGCTACTCGTGAGGCCAGACGCTTACCAAGTGCAATCTTTCCAGTCAGTCTGCTCGTCATATCAGTAACGTTTGATTTTGAGTTCCTAGTGAGTTTTCTGTATCGTTTGAACAATCTGACCAGATCGTGACAGTGTTGCCCATCATGGTCGCCTCCTGTTGCATCTTATATGAATTGCTTCAGTGCTGGATCATCTCTTGCACCGATATGCCCGACTTCCTGCTATCAACTGCGCGGCTTCATTCTTCCACATCAGCCATTGTGAGACCGCTACGAGCGACATGGACCGACGACCATCAGAAAAATTGGAGGGATGTGGAGCGGCTAGATCGGGCAGGAAGCGGGAAGTGGAGGAAAGTGACAAATGGGAGCAGTCCAAGTTCTTCCCGCGCGCATGGACTCGTGGGCTGCTGTCGCGGTCGAGAGCGGAGAGACGGTATTGAGTGGGAATGTCTCAAATTACATCTTTTCCCGAGACGAACCAAGATGGATGTGCAACGACTGATGGGTATAATTCACATGTGCATTACCTGGGCATAAACGTAGCAAAAGTACAGGCCAACAACGTGTTATCCGTCATACATCGTCCCCTCCATTCCGCCATATGATTTCTATTCGCTCCTCCTCAGCGTCGGATCCCTCATGTATGAGCCTCCACCAATCCCCACCGATGTCCTGAACGCCCCTCAGATAATATGTCTTCTTCTCGATGCCCTCGATTAACCCTCTCCGCAGAGAGTAGGCAATACCTTCGGTCGCCCATGTTGTTTCCTGTACCCGGGTCGAACGTCGTTAGCCGTGAAAGTATGAGCAGAGGAGGGAGCGGTACTAACAAGCTTCGAGAAGTCCTCATCCGATAACCCACGTCCGGAATACACAGTGATTGAGTACCCAAGAACAACCACCACCTTGTGACGTCGAAGCGTCTCTGTGCTCTCTGCAATCGTTTCTGAGAGTCCCCAATCGGCGGGAGGAGGGGGTAAGAGGTCTTCGTTATCCTTCTTCGCGCGTTTGCGCAGATCATGTCCCGTTTGTTCCTTCTCCTTCTCCTTCTCCTTCACCACTTTTTTGTCTCCTTCTGGCACTGCGGCTTCTAAAAGTGGCAGCTTCCCTCCCTGCTGATCGTCCAGATTTAATTTCTCCTTCACCTCCTCCTTGCCGTGATCGACTTTGGGCTGGACTTCTTCCTTTTTCGAATCGGAGCTCTTCTTCGCGTCTGCGAACTGCTTCAATCGATTCTCGATCCACTCCATTTCTTTCTCCTTCTCCTCCCTCTCCGCTCCTTCTGACTCGCCCACCGTCGCTTTTAGATTCCTCAACCTCTTCTCCCACCATTCTTTCTCGAATTCATCGTCCTCAGCCTTCTGCTTCGCAGCGTCAATCTAAAGCGCAAGGCGTCATCAATATTACCTCGAAGAATTTTGTTCGGTGGACTAACCTTAGCCTGCTCGAAAGCGGCGGCCTTAGCCTTCTCCTCCTCCAACTTGCGCCAATGTCCAGCTTCCAACTCCTTCCTCCGCCTCTCAATCTCTTCCGGTCGCATCTCCTTCCCGCTCTCCTTGTCTCGCACCATCCGCTCTTCAGCGGAAGAGGACTCGAGGATGAACCGCCTTCCAAAGTTGCCTCCTCCCAAGGCGTCCATCGCGCTCTTGATCCTGAAGTTCTCTTCCTCCTTCGACAGTCCAAGGGACAGAGGGAACAGCCAATTGCTATGCCTATCATTCAGTATGGCTCGTAGAGGGACAAGGATGGGTAATGAGACGAACCCTGTGCGGTGAAAAGAAGCGAATCGCAGCCCGCTCTGGATGAACCCGCTGGCATCGCCTTCCATCCTGGTAGGATGGAATGCAGGGTCGTACGTCGTAATCTCATGGTTATGTTGTGCCATGATGAGGGCCGCACAGCGACTGAGAAGATCGTCGCCGGTTTTGGTGGGAAAGTCGATCTCGCAAGTTTCCCCTGTATTTCATTTCAGTGAGAGGGGAGTTGGTGAGAGGAGATGACGACGGACATGAGTTGTGCGAGTTTAACTTCAACATCAAACTTTTGCTGATGGCTATTCCCGCCCCGGCGTACGCTATCCGACCTTTGCTCGCGAACTGAATATACTCTCAGTCTTGTGGGAAGAGAGAAAAGTGGAAGCGCATACGTCAATCTCGCTCTCCGTAATACCACCCAGCACCCAATCACGTTCCGAATCATAACCACTGAGTGTCGCATAAAGACCCGTCAGATCGGGGAAGTAAGTATCTTCCTCCCTGCATAAGGATGATCAGGTACGCAGTGACTTGAGAGGAAATGTACGGACATGAAGATGTACCACTCCCTCTCGGGATCCACGGCCCACATCTCCTTCGCCAATCTAAAGAACCGCATCGCCTCGCTCTCGTGCTCCCATCCCACAACCCTCACATTCGAAGGCAGAGGCTGACCCAACACGACCTTCTCAAGCGACGGATGCTGAAACACGGTGTGGTTGTGTCCTGTGAGGATGACGAGCAGCTCCTTGTCTTTCGGATGGGCTGGACGCTTGTACGCCTTCTTCCACTCCGGCGCGAGGTCGAGGGGACGACTATCATCGATCCTGAGCTCCTGAGCGTGTCGTAGGATCTCGATCTCGCTCAACTGGTCCTTCGGCGTCGCAGGGGCACGAGGGAACCAACCGTAGCCTCCACGTCGGGAGAAGGCTTGGAGGACACGGGACTTGGTGCTCGTGAAGCCGAACACCACGCCGCCCGGAGTAAGTGTCGAAGGGTCGTACTCTCGCGGTTCCTCGACGGGGTTGATGCCGTAACCCCAGGCTGTCGGTGGTCGAGCGGATTCGCTCTTGATGGTGAAATGTGGTCCGGGATCGGAAGGGACGAGGTAGATGTTGGGGACTTGCTCCTTTCGACTGAAGCCGCGGGTGTTGATGTCGAGTGCGAGGAACGAGTTTGTCTCGTCTTCTGGAGGGAGGGAGGAGGAGGCGTGCTTGTGGTAGTGCATCCGCGCCTCAGCCGATAGCAGATGTGTCCTATCGTTCGGCCGTCCGCTTGCGAAGGTCTGTGTGCGGTCTCCGATGAGGAGGACTGTGGGCACTTTTGTGGTTTTTGAGGCGCGAATTAGGGAAAGGTAGCCTGGTCCTGTGAGGACAGGAGCGGAGGACAGGCCGAAGGACGGGAGGGAGGAGAGGGTCGATGGACGGGAGTAGGAGAGAAGGAGGACGGTGACGACGAGCAGGAGAAGGGAGAAGAAGGCGCGACGTGTCGGACGAGGCGGAAGAGGCACGTGAAGGGGGAGGATGGAGGTGGTCATTATGACCTGCTTTTGTTTTGCGGTTACTTTCGACTAGGATGCTGTTTTACGATGAAATAGTATAGCCGTTTCCTGAACTTGTTCTCCTAGTTAGAATAAGGATGAGCTAAAACCAAGTGGAAGAGGGAACTCACCTAACTTGTCCTTGCCGCTGACTTCGTCGTACTCGTGAAGGAATATGAACACGTCGCCAAAGCGGAAAAGACGTTTTATACAACCCGCTGAGGATAGCTTGGAATTTGCTGGCTGAAGCTGTGCGAGAACCGCTCCACCGCTTTGCAGTGCGACTTCCCTTCGTGCAAACGCCCAGAACCTTGCTCTACTTCCGTAATGCTGAATAGCACACTAAGGTTGACCTTAGCTCCGGCTACTGAGTCTCCCATGTGTCCGGCTAATTCTCTCCACAAAACCGCCAGCCGGGGACTTTCACTCTTCCCTCCTGCTTTATCAA
>MU271500.1:0-16028 GCA_021432655.1 Atractiella rhizophila
AACAGTGCTTATACAGCTTTTACGGAGAGAATCGAAAGGCACTAGTAGACATTGCTGAATCCATTGACTACTGTATCAAGCTCATTTCTGTTCGTTTCCCCCTCCAACACCATCCTGCCACGACCACCAGTGAAACACTATCCCGTACCATCTCTTTTTTTCCCATGGCGTCAACCATGACTACTAGTCTAAATGGAAGCTTCAAGAACTCAACAGGTTGTAATTCAGGACATTTGCATTCAACAGTGCAACATCAACCTCAGACTCAGGCGAGAAGAAACTCCAGGCCCGTGTCTCTGTCTCCAGCATTGGAACCCAGTCAGGGGTTTATTCAACCCTCAACTGAACACTTCTCCCAATCAATCAGCCACAGGATAGCTTTTTTGCTTGTCCTTTGTGTTGAGATTTTGACTGGTGCGGAATTGCTGTCTTCGATGGTGTCAGAAGGCGACAGGGGCTGGGTTAAGCATGAGAGCATGGGATCAGACTCTCTATCAGCTCATATTGGCAAGGCTGCTTGAGAAAGCAGTATCATCCCATGTGCCAGTGGTCCGCTTCGTGGTGTATTTGTTGTTTACATTACTCTTCGCCAGTATTAAAGCCTTTGTGATCCTGTCCAGAAATGGCTTATTGTCAATAATGTCTCTCGTTCATAAGGCCCACCTATCGACTCTTCGTTTGCTGTGTATTCAGTTAGCAGTACTCAAACTTATCAATATTCCAGCTAGGTCAACATATTACAGATTGAGGAAAGTCCTATTCAAAATCCGCATGCTAACGCCATTACCATGTACTCATCGTCATGTTTATGATGGATCTCATAAAAGCGAAATGTTTCATCTAATTCATCATTTCCACACACCAGTTCAAAGCCAACATCCCGCTGATTGGCTATCCCCTTTAACTCCTGTAAATTTTCTTCCGTCCATGCACCGTAGAAGAGGCTAAGATATATCTTCAAGTGTCCTTCTCGTTGGTAGAAGTAAGGGATACAAGTGAGAAAATCTGAGAAATGCACAATACAAAACCTCACGTCAAGTTGACAAACATCCGTGTGAATCATCAACTGATAGAAGAAATTGCTTGGTAAGATATTGCTGGTTTCGTGGCCACCATCTACTTGGACTGACCTAAGGATGAAACAATCGAATAACTCAATTGGTTTCTTAAAGACAATTTGACTAGCGTCGAACTGGAGACTGGGTCTGTAGATTAAGCGAAGTGTAGAAAGTGTCTGTGCTTGTTGAGAAGATAGTGATGGAAGGCCAGCATCTAATGACCATAGTGAACAATTGGAAACAGTTTGCACTACTGAAGTCACGGTCTTCATGAACTGAGCACTTCCATTCTCGATCTCTATCACTTTCAAGTGTAATAGTGGGACCTCATCAGACATGTCAAGATTTACTGTGAGGGGGGAGTGCAGCTGTAGCAAGTAAACAAAAGACAACACCAAGTAAGATTTACTGTGGAGCAAAAAGTAGATGACTCTAGTTTCATCCCAACCAATGAGATGAAGACATTCTATCGTGTCCAAGTCTGCCAATTGGATCAAAACGGATCTGAGTGCTTCTGTGGACGGATATGACAGCTTGACCTCAGAAATTTGAGGTTGAAACAGCTTGATAGTAGCCAAGAGTTGAAGGGGATTAATTCCGGCCTTGTGATCATCAGAATCGTAGTTAAACTGATACCACAACCTTTGAAAAACTGGAGACTGAGCAAACAAGCGGAGCTTGCTCCCCCCACTTTCTGGCTCATTTGCATACCCCAACAGTTGCTGACACCACTTTCGACAAACCAATCGATATGTCCAGAAGTTTCTGTATGATGAATGCAGATACAGACACCGGAAGATCCCATCCATAATTTCCAGAGGTAACAGGGAAATTGGAGAAAAGCTGCCAGCTCTTAATGGTCGATCTGAAGAAGGGTAGTGACTCGAAGCAACAACATGATGGACAGCTTCTGGATGAGTAAAATAAGGGCGGCGTCCTATATCGTATGTTGACTGCCAGTGACCATTAAGACTGAGTGATATGTCCCCAGAAAAGGAGGAGAAAAACTTTGCTTCGTCAAAATCGGGCTGAACCGAACTTGGACTGAACCCTGTGTCAACAATGCCGAGACGGACTTCACAGTCACAGTCACAGAAACCTATATAAACATTAAGGGAGTAAGATGTAGGACTGTCAGCAGCATCTGATCCGACATGAAAATAAGATCCTTTCGCTTTTAACACTCGAACTTGCTCGAAGGTCAAAAATTTGTGAAAAAGACTTCGCGACAGAGCTGATATATCGCAGAAGAGAAAGATGTGTAACATGCGAGCATTGGTTAGGGCTACAAAAGATTTGCTTAAAAATATAGTCAGAGGATTTCTACAACCTGTCCCTCCTGCAATTGTGCTTGGTGTCACGACTGATGAAACAATTTAGCTTCATGCCAGTTGGCTGGAAATCAACGTACATCTCTTCACACCTTGCTCTTGGTTATCTCTTGCAAAAGTCTGATCTATCTGATCATGCATGTCTGCCTCTACTCAGTCAGTGGACTCACAGACGCTGGTGAACCACCCCTGAGGGTACCAAACTCGTTTGCGAAGTGTCAATACATATTGAGAGTAAGAGATTTTTTTGACGGGTATGACGGGTATGGTACAATTCAACTTGCTCCAATTACACCGTATCGACCATTCCTCCTTGAATTTATGATACGGTACGGCTCATGAAGGACTACAGACAGTTCGGCTGCTGTCATTGATATGGATGCATCTAAGCATCTCCTCTCCTCCCTACACAATTCCGTCCTCTCCACCCACCTCTCCTCCTGCTTCTTTAGTTGACATGCATCACCGTATATTTGCATCCTCACGAATCAATATCGGACATATTTCCCCTGCTTGCAATGTCACGTCGCCTGAAATTTTTGCACTTCCAGTCTGGAGTCACAAGTTTCGGAGTGCCAGAAGAAAGTTTCGAGCCCCTTGTGCTTTCTTTAGTCGAGAGAACCCATCTGACAACCCCTCCTTCCCTCTCGAAGCTCACAACGCTTTACCTCATCCGTTGGGACAACGTATGAATGTATGGATCGAAAAAAAATTTCGCATTTCGAACCTCGATTGTCCTAGTACACTCCTCTCCTTCAAATACAGTAAAGGACTGGCTGTGTTGTCTGGAGGAGGGGTGAGGACAAATTCGCTGCTGAACCACCTTCGTCAGTATCAGCTACAAAGCTCTGGCCATCTTGAAAAGCGCAAGAGATCCACGGCGGACAGTGTCGCCTTCAAGGATAAAGATCGAGGCGAAGCAATATCGTGTTCCCTTTGAGTAGAGAGGATAGCGCCAGTAAGCTAAAATCGCAATCTTGTATGTGGAACGCTATTGGTTCGAATGGCGGGGTATGTATATTCAGCGCGCTAGCTGCAAAGGCCATAGCTTCCATAGACTCGAAATATGGGAGCAGAGGTAGAACATCTAAAACATCATGGTGTATTCGTTGGAACGGATTCCCATGAAAGCGCAAGGTGTTCAAGCGATTGAACATGAAGGGGATCGGGCGAGATGCCTGTGCTGTTGTGGAGTGAGAGGCAGTTCACAAACCAGAAAGCGCATTGTGAGGGAAAGAAGCCCAAGAAGGTTCGCAACATTGACAGATCTGACGCGGCCTGTCCTATAGGCACGATGACACTAATAGTCTCAGTTCAATTTCTGCTCTTCCAGTTACCATGGAGTGGTTTGCTGACGCTTTGTAAACTACCGAACTTGACTTCTGTTCTGGTTGATCGTTTGTTTTGTTGTACATTCTACCACCATATTGCGGAAGGTAGGCAGTCTTCTCGCGGGGAGTATCTAAGCAGCAAGGATCCTGATCCTCAAACTCGTACGTGTTGTCAGGCGGTACTTTTGCTAGTTTCTCTTCGAGTTTCATCATATCATACTCGAGGAAGTCTCCTGTTGTGTCTAATATGGCGTTGGAATGGCCAAAAAATTGTCTCGTCAACAAATTTTATTTACGCGCTTCAGAGTTTTTATCTCGTAACCACCACTTAAAGCATTCAGGGAAGTTACGCGTTAAAGGGCGCGTAATAAGTTCTAGTACATCAGAAACATCACGTACGTTTCTAAACGTCTGCTATCTTTTGGCATTCCCCATGATTTCCTCTCACGATTTCAGCAAAGCTGAAGATGTCTCTATGAATGTAACTCGGTTCGTAGACGACAGTTCAGGCTCTCGATTAGAGGTAAATACGAAGCTCGCTGAATTTTGGATCGACATCTCCACTTAAGTAAAGAGTGTCACAGGAGTAGGCAAAAGGTTGATGACACTAATGGACAGAAACCGTGTGCCAATCTGCACACGAAGTCCTTCAAGGAATGATCCAATATGAAAGACTACGCAAGTTTCATAACAGCTCGGTGAAGAGGTAAATACGTTGGCACGCAGGATTGGCTTACTTCGGCTACGAGCAGACTAAACGCCATCGATCGAATCCTTCGGATTCTTCCACTGCCCTCTCATATCCCTCTCCGTCCTCCCATTCATGCCGCTCGCTCGAGGAGAAACTTGAATGGCTGGGCACCGGACACCTTGATCCATGGAGGAAAGAGTGAATGGGGTCACATTATCTGTGGTATTAGACCGTGAAAGGGGCTGGCTGCAAAGATCAAAAGTCATGAAGGTAGCTTTATCCAAATCGACGTGCCTGATGAGCAGATTGTTCGTGCAATGGTGGCTGAATATTTCGGGAAGGAGAACGTCGAAAGCCAAACAAAAACAACGCATACAAAAGGGCGAAAAACGTTTTGGCAGGTGATTTTGTTTATTTTTAGCTCAATTGACTAAGTCGTGCCAAGACAAATCCAAAATCTGCGTTTTCCGCATTGTTTCGTTGCCCTCACTCAAAACGACACTCCTTGATCGACATCATTCTTTCCTCACCAGCCTCACCCATTCATATCATATCATCGAGGCCCCACAACGTCGCTCCTTTCACAATCACAAACTCTACTAGTAACGTCGACACAACCATAACCACCCATGTCCTCCCCCCAGTCCACCATGTCCACCGCAACAGCAGCAGCCCCCTCTCCCGAGCCATCCAACGAGACCGCGACCACCGATGGGCCTCGCAAGCGCCTTCCCGCGCTCCAGACGGGCGGGCTGGAGCCTGAGAGCAAGGAGGAGAGGAAGCTGCGGTTCACGCCTGCGGGAGTGAAGGCGATGTGGGAGGAGCGGAAGGAGAAGAAGGCGAAGATGAAGAGGCCGCCGACGATGAGGGAGATGGTCCGTTTCTTCCTTCATATCTCCCTTGATTTAGCGCGTTTGGAGGTGGGAGTTGGAGTAGCTAATTCTTTTGTTGGATGGTCTTGTGGAGCAGATGAGAAGTCTGACCGAGGTTAATACCTTTTCGAAGGAGCCAACAGTCAGAGAATCCATTCGAGCCTGCGTCACAGTTTCATGGCTCAACCTCTTATTGGTCTTCATTCCCATCTCCTGGTTCGTCTCTTCACTTTCCCTTCCACTGTAAAGTAATCGACAAAACCAGGGCACTCCATTTTGCCTTCGAAGGCGTTAAGCCTGAGGACTCGAGCTACGTCGGAAAGAATGTGGCCGTCTTCACAACCGCTTTTCTCGCCATCATCCCGCTCGCCAAGTTGTTGGGATTCGGGACGGAGGAGCTCAGTTTGAGGGTTGGACAGACACTTGGTGCGTTCTAATTTGTGGTTAACAAACTGCAGAGAGATGTACTTGAAAGAATGGAGAGGACGTTTTGGTCGCTTTGATGGAGTACCAGAGATGATGGCCGAGATGCCAAGAGAATACCAAATCCATTCCCTCTCTGCTTTCGCTACTATAATACTGCTTTGACATGTAGAAAGGTAACATTTGCTAACTGCGCACACGTGGAATAGGGGGTTTAATGAACGCGACACTGGGCAACGCCGTCGAATTGATCATTGCCATTCTCGCGCTCGTAAAATGCGAACTCCAAGTCGTCCAGTCCTCCCTCCTCGGCTCCATCCTATCCAATCTCCTCCTCGTGCTCGGAATGACATTCTTCCTCGGTGGACTCCGTTTTTCAGAACAGGGGTTCAAAGAGACCGCAAGTCAGCTCAACACGAGCTTGCTCATCATGGCCGTCGTAGCTGTACGCCTTCTTCCTCCATTTTCTTTGCATCTGTTGAGCAAGGGAGACGAATTGTATTGAATGCCGAAACAGGTTCTCATCCCCGCCGGTTTCCACGCAGCCTTCTCGGATATTCCAGACCAGAAAGAGAGGGCCGACATCCTGAAATTCTCGCGCGGAATAGCCATCATCCTCCTCATCGTCTACGGCGCCTACCTCATCTTCCAGCTCTGGTCGCACGCCCACCTCTACGTAGACCACAACATGGACAAGGACAACGAGGCCAAAGACAAGGTCCGGAGGGTGGGAAGCCACAGGATGTTCCGATCCGCACGGTCCATGGCCGCGAGGGGAGGTGGATTGCGACCGAAGGCCCCGGCGGACTTGGAGGATGGAGAGGAGCCGGAGGAGGAGGAGGAGGAAGAGGTCCCTACCCTTAATTGGCCCGTGGCTCTCACCATGTTGGTCGGTGTCACGGTCTTGGTCGGCGTGACGAGCGAGTGGCTCGTCGATTCGATCAATGGTGTGACCTCCACAGGCGCCATCAGTGAGCAATGGGTCGGTCTCATCCTGCTTCCCATCGTTGGTAACGCAGCCGAACATCTCACGGTGCGTTGATTCAACTCACTCCTCATGATGATATACTGATGAAATGAAAATAGGCTGTAACGGTGGGAATGCACGACAAACTCGACCTCTCCATCTCCGTCGCCGTCGGCTCTTCCATCCAAATCTCTCTCTTCGTCATTCCCCTCCTCGTCGTCCTCGGTTGGATCATCGGGAAACCGCTCTCTCTACTTTTTGACCCGTTCGAGAGCATCGTGTTGTTCCTGAGCGTGTTGATTGTTGGGTACGCGACTCAAGATGGAAAAAGTAACGTGCGTCCTGTTCTCCTTTGTGCAGCCTGCTCGCTGTGCTTTGTGCTGATGCTGTGAGTAGTGGCTCGAAGGGTTTCTTCTGTTCAATGTTTATGTCATTATTGCTGTTGCTTTCTGTGAGACTTGACACTTCCCTCAGCTGTGTCTTCTGAACTAATGAGCGAAAACAGGGTTTTATCCCGGTGGAGAGACGGTCGAGGCGATGTTCAACTCGGTGAGTTCCAGATTCCATCTCTCAAATCCATGACTACAATGCTCACAACGACAAACAGTGCGAAGCCCTGCCATCGTCCTAACAGAAAGTCCCGACAAAATTCAATGTACTGTTCCTACCTTTTAGTAATATCAGGCGCATGCTTGAACCTTGGCCTCAAATTTGAGAACTTTGAGTCTCCATTGGATTCTAGGTTTCGACATCCACGATATGGTAGACGATGTTGTGGTGGCTTTGCTCTTCCGTGTATAGTTTTGGGAAAGGCTTTGACAATGCATACACGGATATTGATTTGGCCTGCGATCTCCTCTGATTCCCATGAAAAGTTTATAACGTTACAAGAGCTCTCAATCAACAACGAGAAAGTTGATGCTAGAAATATGGAGTTATTTATGCCCTGCCGTAGTCTTGATTTGGTTTGTAGTCGTAGTCGGAATGCGCCGATAATATTTCAGCGGCACAATTTTTGGCGAACGAAACGACATTCACAACAATTTAGAGTCAGGAGCGTGTGGGCGAATTTATTGTGCTCATATACCTTTTGCATAGCACAATACTGAGTGCACAGTACGTGACGGTGTATGTCTCCTGTGCCGTTTTCAGCCAATCATAATTATGAAGAGTTGACGAGCTGGCAGCAGCTTCGCCAATTGGGGTCACCGTCATCGCATTAAGTGACGATTCACATCTATATAATACTCGCAACAAGCACCATTATGACAGCCTCGTCCCTTCCTCAAGCGTTACGTCACTTCATGCGCTCCGTCCCCCAGCCCATCTTCACGCTCACCTCTCCCCTCCTGCCGACACACAAAGTCCTCCTCTCCTCCTTCTCCTCCATCTCCCTCTCCCCACCCCTCGTCTCCTTCGCCATCCTCACCGGAGGGCGTATGGACACAGCGCTGCAGCAGAACTCAAGAGCGGAGGTAGCACTGCTCGAGAAGGAGGGTGGGAAACGGCGGTGGATGGACCTAGAGATGAGGACGCGGACGGAGTTGAAGCATGTCGTGGATGGAGGCATATCCGCTACTCATGGGGCGGAAGAGGAGAAGGAAAGCACGCTCTGGATCGCGAGAGTTGTGCGGTTACATGAACCTTTAGATGGAGGGATGTGTGAACCGCTCGTCACATTCAAACGGGGGTATTGGGAGTTGGGAACAAAAGTACGGTAGCTGGAGGAAGTATAAGGAAGTAGATAAGTGGGTTTTCGAAACATCTCGCCGTATGAAGCTGAAATGCAGGATTCAGGGCATAAAAGTAGCTACTAGAGCATCATTGCTATTTATTCAGTAATACCATGGATTCTGTTATCAGTGTTCAGCAAACATTGTGGGAACCCGACTCGCTAACTATTTGTTCAACTTGACAGAAACACAAACGATGCCGCAACTGAAGATGAGATGGCCGGCCAAGAATCCCATTCGGAAGCCTGGCTGTCATCCATGAAGTCCACAAAGAGCCAGACTCTGCCATCCGGTGTAGAAGGAAGGAAGAAAACGCATTGTTACATGGTTTGTTGATCAAGTTGGATCACCTCCGCCATCAAATATCAGATGCTGTCGTGCCGTCACCTCAAGCAGCATCATCCTCCTTGAATTCCACAAAAAGCTCCAACGGCACATTTTGCTTCTCTAGCTCACGTTGTAGAGCTTGAATTGCATTCTTGCCTTCTTGCGTCTTAACCTCTAACTTGTCCGTATTCGATCCGATAGAGTATCTCTTGATCCGTGGAAACGAATGACGGCCAATAATATCGGCAAAAGCCAGCCAGACTCGTCCATCTTCCTTTCCGTTAAAGGAAAGAGAGCAACCGTCCGACACCCCGAGGATGGAAAGACAGCTAGTGCAGTCTTGGTGTTGAAACAGGGAGAGAACCGACGACGGGAGATCGAGGAGTGCGTTGTTGGTTGACGCTAGATCGGATAACGACAAATAACCCTCAAAATCACTGGCGAAGCGCAAGAGGTCCATGAGCTCAACTGTTGAGACTGGATTGACATGAAGAACGATCAGGCTGCGTTTCGTCTTGAACAGGGTCGATAGCCCGCCGTAACTGAAGTCGCAACCTTGCAAGTAGACGGCTTTCGATTTAGACACACGAGGTTCGCTTGAAGGAATGTTGAGTTTCAGTGCACAAGCTATGATGGTGACAGTGTCTATAGACGGGAAGTCTGGAAGTGAAGGCAAGACTTCCAAAATGTCGTAGCGATCTTCCATTTCCACCGAAGACCCGGAAACGGTCAACTGACGCAAGCGATGGAATATGAAAGGGAACTGGAGGAGATTTCTGTGTTCAGGTCGAGTCGGAGGGAGCAAAAGATCAAGGTCATGCAGTGTAGGAGAAGCCAGCTGAAGGAGATTCGTGATGCTTCCCAACTCTGATGGGGTCCATGCTGCAGGGTGCAGACAAAGACTCTTGAGATTTGAAAGAGAAGGAAGCTTTGCTGGAACAACCGTATTGATCAAGGAAAGACTTCGCAGCTCGAAACTATGTTCGGTCACATCAAAATCTATCGTCCCAAAGGAGCATTCCAAGGATTTGAGGTGAGTCGACGTTCCGAGCAGCGGAAATACCTCAGATATGGGTTGACCAGGAACATAATGGATAGTGAGGCCTGTCAAAGCTGGTAAAGAAGGAAAGGTCCAATTCGCCAAGGTTCGGAACGAGAAAAATCCAAAGAAGTCGAGTTCAAATGTCAGAGAAGTGATGTAAGGAGCTGCCTTCGAGATGAACAAGCCGACATAGTGGCTAGCCAAAATCGATCCTTCACAGAACCATTCCTGGCACCATTCTACGAGGTTGTTCTTCCCGTCCTTATCACACGGCTCCGATGGTTCTTTACACAAAGGCTTGTGGAATGTGAACGAGGCTCCGTTTACAGAAATGCTTCGTACGTATCGAAAATTAGATTGGTTTTCGAAAAATCGTTGCAATCGAAATAGGTAACGTTCAAAACGGATAGCCTTGAGCGGATCATGCGGAAAGTGGAGGACGATAGGTGTGTTTGAGATAAGCAAAGGACGAGCGATCGATTTCCATTCTGCGCACACCAAGTGGCATTGAAGCAAGTCATGTGTAGGAAGGAAGGCGAGAATGGCGCCAATGATCTCAACGGGTGCAATGGACCTCATGGAGCACCCGATGCAGCGATTGAAAGCTCTTAAGGTAGATATGCCTAACAGAACACTATTAGCACTTGTCCGACGCAGGCACAGCTCACAGATATGTTGTCGGGGAGCGGTCAACCTTGAAGCTAAGCTTGAAGGCAGGTGGGGAAAGACTCTTGCGACGACCTGCGACGTCCATCATCCTACAACCTCTCTACATCCTCTACATCCACTTGTGCCTCCTTGCGTCTATCCAGTTGAGGACGACCTCGTCAGTGCCCCTCTCTCATGTTACCTTCTCTCCGACTCCACACATCATCATCCTATGTTATAACTAGCAACCTTTCATCTGCTTAGTATCCGTCCAAATCTTGTTTAACTTCATGAATCCGTCTCAGTCTCCGCTACCAAGGGTCTCGAGTCTGTCTTGGTTGCAGAGGTGTATTGATTTTTTTTGTCGAGCGGGTGAGGATGAATCCGTCTGGTCTATGCGGCTTTGGTGACCACTGACAAGTGCACGCTTAGATTCAACATGAATTCGCTCTGCTCCTACCTCCTCCTGCCGTGTCCGTCACTCCCTCCCACTGACGTTCATATCAAACTCGTTGTTGCCGAAAACACTAGAAGTGGACGACCTCCAAAGCCGCCAGGGCTCGAATCGGCCCTCCCTACTGTTTCTCGGATCACATCTCTCCCTCCATCCCAATTGGTGCCTCGACCGACTACTGGAACGCTGGCTCCAAGTCTTGGGTCTAAATGGCAGACGATCCGGATTGTCACTGCTCACAAGCGCAACCAACAGCAACCTAACGTCCAATAGTTGACGTTTGTGGCTGCTGCAACCTGCGGGAAGGGTTATCATTGGAACTTGATGGGCAGGGGCATAGACGGAGGCGTTTGCTCGCTCCGTCCCTTCTCTCATCCGCGGCCGCTCTAGCGCACCGTCCCGCTCACTCGAACGTCATTTCGGTGTCTCTGACTCTGACTCCTCGGGTAGCTGCTCTATTCTAGACGTTCCTCTGGGATTTGAACAATGCCGCCATTCATTCCACGACTAGACCAGGGGAAGTGACTCTCTGTCTTCAGCGATGCGATTGTTCGATAAGGACGATGAGAAGGAGGACGAAGGAGATTAGAAGGACGATAAGTGGAAGCAGAAGATTGAGGAGTAGGTTTCTTTACTCGCCGCGTTTTTCGGACAATTGCTGATGCGATTGGGAACTAGATTGCAAATATTTCCCGTAATAGTCGGCGCTGGCGCAGCTTTGTCGAAGAGATGGTACGTCTCTCATTCTCTTTTTGATGCTGTTAGACAAATGTAATTCTTATGGGTCAGCACCAACATTTTGGTTGTCAATCTCGATGAATCGAAGCACGATTTGAACTCGCTGGGCGTTTACGGTGGCATTATTAAGAGAAGGGGACGGTAGAACCATCAGGGTGGTATAAACTGCGATCTGACAACAGTACGATGCGTACGAACTAAGTGAGCCTTTGACATGAAGCTGGATTTTCAGGCTAAGGGATAAAGTATTTTCATTGCTATTTGCTCAATAATATCGCTACACTCGATTTTGTTAACAATATTCTACAACGATAACCGCATTCTTGGTAAAAGAAAAGGAATAACAGATGAATACAACACATATTCGAAGCTACAGGACGGCGCATGCTAGCCAAGAGGGATCTCTAACAGCCAGATGCCATCGAGTCGTCATTTTAAGGTGCGTCATCCTCGATGTATTCCACAAAAGTGCTCAACGGCACAACATTTTGCTGCTCCACGGCTAAATCTAAGGCTCGAATCGCGTCTCTCCCTGCTTGAGTCCTAACCTCCACAGGCTCTCTTTCCGACCCAATAGAGTATCCCTGGATCCCCGGAAACGAGTGACGGTTGATAGTATCGGCAAAAGCCAACCAGACTCCCGCATCTTCCTTCCCATTGAAAGAAAAATAAGGCACCAGCCGAAAAACCAACGATGGAAAGACAGCATGTGCAATGTATGTGTGGAACGACGGAAAGGAGCTCCATATCACGTATGGGATCGCTGGCAGTTGTCGACTCGAAGAGCTGCAGAAATCCCTGGCAATCATTAGCAAAGCGCAAGATATCCATGGCGGACTGGGACCGGATCCCTTCGAGCGGAGCGACATGAAAGGAGATCATGTTTCGCTTTGTGGTAAATAGAGATGATAATCCGGTGTAGCTGAAGTCGCAATTTTGCAACAAGACGTTTATGGGTCTAAACACCCAAGGTTCGAATGAAGGAGCTTTAAGACATATTGCACTATGTTTGATGGCGACGATGTCCATAGTTGGGAAATGTGGTAATAAAGGTAGGACTTCCAAAACGTCGAGGCGCCTTGGTTGGTCGGAAGGTCCGGAAACGCTCAACTGCCTCAAGCGAGGGAAAACAACGGGGAATCGGACAAGATGCCTGTGCTCATTTTGAGTGTGGAGCAGTGCAAGATTGAGGGTTTGCACTGTAGGAGAAGCAAGTTGAAGCAGATTTGCGACATGACCGAGTTCTGCTGGAGTTCTTCCTATAGCGTGGACATGAAGATCCTTTAGATTTGAAAGGGAAGGAAGCTTTGCTGGAACAATTGCAGAATTCAAGGAAAGACTTTGCAACTTGAAACTGTGTTCAGCTACATCGACGTCTGCAGTTCCAAAGGTGCATTCCAAGGATTTTAGTTGTCGTGACGCCCCAAGCAGGGGAAATATGGCAGATATAGATCGGGTAGGAACATATTGGATCTTGATGTCTGTCAAAGCTGGCAGAGAAGGAAACGGCCATTTTTGCATGGACTCCCAACCGAAAAAGGCGAAAAAGTCAACTTCAAACGTCAAGGAGGTGATGTAAGGAGACGCGTTCTCGATGAACGAGCGAACATAATCGCGAGCCAAAATATTCGAACCATCGTCGCCGCACAATTTTCTATCCATCAGATCCTTCTCCTCGCCCTCGGGTTCTTTCCACAATGGCTGGTTGAATGTGAATGCAAACGCGTTCATCGAAATCCTTCGTACATATTGAAAGTTGAGCTCGTTGTCGAAAAATCGTTGCAATCGAAATAAATAACGCTGAAAACCGCCGTCTTTAAGAGGGTCGTGCGAAGTGTCAAAGACGATAGTCGTTTTCGAAATGAGCAAAGGACGAGCGAGCGACTTCCATTCTGCGCTCACCAAGTGGCATTGAAGCAAGTCGCAGGTAGGAAGGAACGCGAGGATGACGCCAATAATCTCGAGAGGTATAGTAACGGAGCTGGACGTCATCTTCACTCGATGTCTCAATTCAGAGATTGAAAGGTTGTAGCGCAGATGTACCTGACAGAGGAACATCAGCAGTTATTCCTAGTAAGTATAGCCTAATACCTTAGAGAAATCACCGGAAGACTCACCAGAGAGTGAGATGGTCGTTGACCAGTTGCGGGTTGTTCCAAATTCCCATGCAACGCTGCCAGACTGTCAGTTTGCGCAAACCCGCGACTCCGCACGACCTGATCAAGGTCTCCCAGTCGGGAGATATTCTCGAGGTTGACGTAACACGTGTACATAAGGTGAGCTCGATCAAATCGTCTCTTTCGTCTTTCTACGGCCATAACCAGTCATTCAATCTGGTCCAGGCATGATTGATTTTCAACAGCAGCAGGATATCCAAGGCTTCAAAGTGTGGAACGATGATACGTTTCCAAGCACCCAGCAAGAACAAAACGTGTTTTCTACCGCTAGTACATTTCCAGTACATGCTAGAATTCTTTTTTACTGGTGACCGTCACTGAGAGCGTGGTTCTTCTGAAGGACCAGAGGATTGCTCATACAGTGCCATTCTTTCAGCACGTTGTTACAAAGCGGATTCCTGACTACCTAGCTATCGGCACCAGTGCTGTTTGTGGCCAACTTTAATGTTGGAGGACATGCAGCACTGAAAACCTCTACGCCTCGCAAATGCCTTTTTTTTCGTTTGACCTAGTTCGTTTTCTCAGGTTCTAGGTTGTCCTTTCCTCAACTTGAATGTCATCAAAAGCGAGGTACAACATGAACCTGTAATAGGAGCTAATTAATCTCTTGTGATTCATTTGTCTCGCAATCTTTAATAGTACATTATTCGAATTGGGAATCGTGCTCTGCGTCTTCATCAGCAAGAGTTTAGATTGCACAAGAAAAAGCGCACAGGGAACCCCTAGTTAAAGGGATATCTGCTTTCATTTCTGACCGCAGTTGCACTTGCCAGCGTCGCAAGACGAGCAGCCTAGCATTCATCCACGATAACGTCAATCTTCTCGATTCAGAATAGGGGTTGGAGGAGCAATAACGCACTGCTGCCGCAGGAACATTGGGCACCAGCAGTGCCGGAGCAGCTGCATTTGTCGTTGCTGCATCCACATCAGATTCCATTTCATTGCAGTTTCAGAGTGAATTCTGGAGCAGCGAACCTGCAAGGCATGATCTCGCTTTTGCTTGAAGTTGTTGATACTCTTTGGTAGTCGGCGGAGGAGTCTCAAAGATCGAAATGAGGTGTCACGGGGGGGGAATCCTTGTCTCTACTCCTTTTATGACAGGGAGAACTTGATGGCTACGTCAAACACTGTCAGATGACGTGAGAGCGGGGGAAGAGGTCAGGCCAGCTGAAGTAGGCGCTGGCAGGACGAAGAGATCACGCTCTAATATCTCATTGCCCACGTCTGCGCATCTCCGACGACGGGTCGACGTAGTCCCTGCAAGGCGACCATTGTGACTTTCAACATTCGTTCCTTACTCTACCAAGGGTCAGAACTTCATTCACCAATCACGATGATTCCTTCAAGTTCCAAGGCTCTGCTCAACCCTGGACATTCCTATGCCACAACTACCCACATCTCATTCACCTATCACCAACAGACCGTCTCCCCAGCTGCCTTCTCATACACGTACTACCTCTCCCTCCCTCCCGCCTATTCGGAAGACTCCACGTGTCATTGGCCACTCCTCCTCTTCCTCCACGGTGCGGGCGAATCTCAACGGACCGCCGGGGAATCCTATCCCGCTTTGAGGCACGGCGTGCCAAAAATCGTGCTCTGCTACGATCGTTGGAAGAGCGGGAAGGAGCCGAAGGTGGACATCCCCCAAGCAAGCAAGCTGAAAGGGAGGAATCCGAATAAAGGAGTCGACTTTGCTGCCGACCCTGTGGATGTCAAGGTCTGCAAACTCGTAGCAGAGGAGTTCGTAACTGTCACACCAGTGCTTGATATGAGTTTGTCAACTTCCTCTGTCATTTGAGGAGGAGTAATCTGACTCTGGTTGTTGTGCCGAAGCGAATGGATATGGATGGAATCCAACCGTACTTTCCGCCCTTTTGGACGAAGTACTCGACACGTATTCCATCGATCTTTCTCGCGTACATGTCACCGGGCTCTCCGTGCATACTCCTTCAACTCCTCCGCAAAAGAAATACTGCTGATGATCTAGCGAGCAGATGGGCGGATACGGTACCTGGTCCCTCGCCCTCCACTGTCCAGAAACTTTTGCCTCGCTTCTCCCTATCTGCGGAGGAGGAGATCCTCTTCGAGTTTCCCTGATCAAAGACATTCCACAATGGGTGCATCATGGAGAGAAGGACGACATTGTGCCGATTGAGCCAAGCGTGAAAATGGTGAAAGCGCTCGAGAAGGCCAAAGAGAAAGATGAAGGTAGAGGAGCAGAAATCAAGTTTGATAG
>MU271500.1:16053-38904 GCA_021432655.1 Atractiella rhizophila
AGAGCTTGCTCCCCCCACTTTCTGGCTCATTTGCATACCCCTAACAGTTGCTGACACCACTTTCGACAAACCAATCGATATGTCCAGAAGTTTCTGTATGATGAATGCAGATACAGACACCGGAAGATCCGGTCCATAATTTCCAGAGGTAACAGAGAAATTGGGAGAAAAGGTGCCAGCTCTTAATGGTCGATCTGAAGAAGGGTAGTGACTCGAAGCAACAACATGATGGACAGCTTCTGGATGAGTAAAATAAGGGCGGTGTCCTATATCGTATGTTGACTGCCAGTGGCCATTAAGACTGAGTGATATGTCCCCAGAAAAGGAGGAGAAAAACTTTGCTTCGTCAAAATCTGGCTGAACCGAACTTGGCCTGAACCCCGTGCCAACAATGCCGAGACAAACTTCAGAGTGACAGAAACCTATAAAAACATCAATGGAGTAAGATGTGGACTGTCAGCAGCATCTGATCCGACATGAAAATATGATCCTTTCGCTTTTAGCACTCGAACTTGCTCGAAGGTCAAAAATTCATGAAAAAGACTTTGCGATGGAGCTGATATATCACGGAAGAGAAAGATGTGTAACATGCGAGCATTGGTTAGCGCTACAAAAGATTTGCTTAAAAATATAGTCAGAGGAATTCTACAACCTGTCCCTCCTGCCATTGTGCTTGGTGTCACAGCTGATGAAACAATTTAGCTTCATGCCAGTTGGCTGGAAATCAACGCACATCTCTTCCCATCCTGCTCTTGGTTATCTGAAAACAAGGCATCTGTTGCAAAAGTCTGATCTATCTGATCGTGCATCTCTGCCTCTACTCAATCGGTGGACTAACAGGAAGCGTCAATATCGAGAGGAAGAGGTTTTGGTTGACGGGTACGTACAATCAATTCGACTTGCTCCAATAAGCGAACGTCCTTCGGCTTCCCCCATACTGCGTTTTCTAGTTTGTGGATTGCCTCTCATTCCACATGAGCACAGGTATCTCTCCCGATTCCCCTTCGTGTTCAAATCGCTGAACACCTTGCGCTCTCCTGGGAACCTGTTCCAACGAATATGCCATGATGTTTTTGATGTTCTACCTCTGCTCCCATATTTCGAGTCTATGGAAGCTATGGCCTTTGCAGCTAGTGCGCTGAAATATACAAACCCCGTCATTCGAACCTGGCGTGTTTAAGCCAATAGCGTTCCATATACAAGATTGCGATTTTAGCTTACCGGCGTTATCCTCTCTACTCAAAGGGAACACGAGGTTTCTTCACCTCGATCTTTATCCTTTGAAGGCGACACCGTCCGCCGTGTATCTCTTGCGCTTTTCAAGGGATGACCAGACCTTTGTAGCTGACACTGACGAAGGTGATTCAGCAGCGAGTTTATTGTAAGGTCGCGTACTCTGTTTCCATGGAAAGGAAGGTGGTTCAATACGGTGGCCTTTTACCAGTGCCATCACCCATCATTCCTTTCCACGCGTCAAGGCATACACTATTGGGTTAGATACAAAGGGTTTCAAGAGAAACATTGAAGCTATACGACTCGCGACGGAGGTGCAAAATGTATCTCTGTTGCCATCCTGAAATCCACAAGGATGGCAACAAAGCGTGAGATTGGGACTGTTTCAATGTGACATCCGTCTTCAATTGCGGCAACGTTTTCTGTTTCTGTCAAGTTGAACCCATAGTTAGCGGATGTCTGCTGGACACTGAGAACAGAATACATGATATTACTGGATAATACAGCAATAACGATCTAGTAGCAAAACATTTGACCTCCCTTTCAGCTGCTCCACGAAAACTCACTTATCTACGTCCTCAACCCCCCAGCTACTTTCTTCGCAATATAGCCAGTCATTTACTGTATTTGAAGGAGGGGAGTGTACTATGACAACCAAGGTTCGAAATGCGAAAACAAAACCGTTCGATTCATACTTTCATACGTTGTCCCAAGGCACGAGACGACAATAGTCTCAGCCTCTGCTCTTCCGGTCGCCATGATATTGTTGACGCTTTGTAAACTACCCAACTTGACTTCTGTAACAAGGCAGGGAAAGCTTCCTGCCCCCATTTGATCGTTTCTTTTGTTGTACATTCTACTACCATATTGCGGAAGGTAGGCAGTCTTCTCGCGGGGAGTATCTAAGCAGCAAGGATCCTGATCCTCAAACTCGTACGTGTCGTCAGGCGGTACTTTTTTGCTATTTCTCTTCGAGTTTCATCATATCATACTCGAGAAGTCTCCTGTTGTGTCTAATATGGCGTCGGAATGGCCAAAAATTGTCTCCTCAACAAATTTTATTCTACGTGCTTCAGATTTTTTATCTCGCAACTACTTAAAGCATTCAGGAGAAGTTACGCATTGAAGGTCTGCGTAATAAGTTCTAGTACATCAGAAACATCACGTACGTTTCTGGACGTCTGCGATCTATTGGCATTCCTCATGATTTCCTCTCACGATTTCAGCAAAGCTGAAGATGTCTCTATGAATGTAACTCGGTTCGTAGACGACAGTTCAGGCTCTCGATTAGAGGTAAATACGAAGCTCGCTGAATTTTGGATCGACATCTCCACTTTGTAAAGAGTGTCACAGCAGGAGGCAAAAGGTTGATGACACTAATGGACAGAAACCGTGTGCCAATCTGCACACGAAGTCCTTCAAGGAATGATCCAACATGAACGACTACGCAAGTTTCATAACAGCTCGGTGAAGAGGTAAATACGTTGGCACGCGCAGGATTGGCTTACTTCGGCTACGAGCAGACTAAAACGCCATCGATCGAATCCTTCGGATTCTTCCACTGCCCTCTCATATCCCTCTCCGTCCTCCCATTCATGCCGCTCGCTCGAAGGAACACTTGAATGGCTGGGCACCGGACACCTTGATCCATGGAGGAAAGAGTGAATGGGGTCACATTATCTGTGGCATTAGACCGTGAAAGGACTGGCTGCAAAGATCAAAAGTCATGAAGCTAGCTTTATCCAAATCGATGTGCCTGATGAGCAGATTGATCACACGACAATGCTGTATTTCGGGAAGGAGAACATCGAAAGCCAAAAAAAAACAACGCACAAAAGCTCGAAAACGTTTTGGCAGGTGATTTTGTTTATTTTTAGCTCAATTGACTAAGTCGTGCCAAGACAAATCCAAAATCTGCGTTTTCCGCATTGTTTCGTTGCCCTCACTCAAAACGACACTCCTTTATCGACATCATTCTTTCCTCACCAGCCTCACCCATTCATATCATATCATCGAGGCCCCACAACGTCGCTCCTTTCACAATCACAAACTCTACTAGTAACGTCGACACAACCATAACCACCCATGTCCTCCCCATGTCCACCGCAACAGCAGCAGCCCCTCTCCCGAGCCATCCAACGAGACCGCGACCACCGATGGGCCTCGCAAGCGCCTTCCCGCGCTCCAGACGGGCGGGCTGGAGCCTGAGAGCAAGGAGGACAGGAAGCTGCGGTTCACGCCTGCGGGAGTGAAGGCGATGTGGGAGGAGCGGAAGGAGAAGAAGGCGAAGATGAAGAGGCCGCCGACGATGAGGGAGATGGTCCGTTTCTTCCTTCATATCTCCCTTGATTTAGCGCGTTTGGAGGTGGGAGTTGGAGTAGCTAATTCTTTTGTTGGATGGTTTTGTGGAGCAGATGAGGAGTCTGACCGAGGTTAATACCTTTTCGAAGGAGCCAACAGTCAGAGAATCCATTCGAGCCTGCGTCACAGTTTCATGGCTCAACCTCTTATTGGTCTTCATTCCCATCTCCTGGTTCGTCTCTTCACTTTCCGTTCCACTGTAAAGTAATCGACAAATCCAGGGCACTCCATTTTGCCTTCGAAGGCGTTAAGCCTGAGGACTCGAGCTACGTCGGAAAGAATGTGGCCGTCTTCACAACCGCTTTTCTCGCCATCATCCCTCTCGCCAAGTTGTTGGGATTCGGGACGGAGGAGCTCAGTTTGAGGGTTGGACAGACACTTGGTGCGTTCTAATTTGTGGTTAACAAACTGCAGAGAGATGTACTTGAAAGAATGGAGAGGACGTTTTGGTCGCTTTGATGGAGTACCAGAGATGATGGCCGAGATGCCAAGAGAATCCCTCTCTGCTTTCGCTACTACAATACTGCTTTGACATGTAGAAAGGTAACATTTGCTAACTGCGCACACGTGGAATAGGGGGTTTAATGAACGCGACACTGGGCAACGCCGTCGAATTGATCATTGCCATTCTCGCGCTCGTAAAATGCGAACTCCAAGTCGTCCAGTCCTCCCTCCTCGGCTCCATCCTATCCAATCTCCTCCTCGTGCTCGGAATGACATTCTTCCTCGGTGGACTCCGTTTTTCGGAACAGGGGTTCAAAGAGACCGCAAGTCAGCTCAACACGAGCTTGCTCATCATGGCCGTCGTCGCTGTACGCCTTCTTCCTCCATTTTCTTTGCATCTGTTGAGCAAGGGAGACGAATTGTATTGAATGCCGAAACAGGTTCTCATCCCCGCCGGTTTCCACGCAGCCTTCTCCGGATATTCCAGACCAGAAAGAGAGGGCCGACATCCTGAAATTCTCGCGCGGAATAGCCATCATCCTCCTCATCGTCTACGGCGCCTACCTCATCTTCCAGCTCTGGTCGCACGCCCACCTCTACGTCGACCACAACATGGACAAGGACAACGAGGGCAAAGACAAGGTCCGGAGGGTGGGAAGCCACAGGATGTTCCGCTCCGCACGTTCCATGGCCGCGAGGGGAGGTGGATTGCGACCGAAGGCCCCGGCGGACTTGGAGGATGGAGAGGAGCCGGAGGAGGAGGAGGAGGAAGAGGTCCCTACCCTTAATTGGCCGTGGCTCTCACCATGTTGGTCGGTGTCACGGTCTTGGTCGGCGTGACGAGCGAGTGGCTCGTCGATTCGATCAATGGTGTGACCTCCACAGGCGCTATCAGTGAGCAATGGGTCGGTCTCATCCTGCTTCCCATCGTTGGTAACGCAGCCGAACATCTCACGGTGCGTTGATTCAGCTCACTCCTCATGATGATTTACTGATGAAATGAGAATAGGCTGTAACGGTGGGGAATGCACGACAAACTCGACCTCTCCATCTCCGTCGCCGTCGGTTCCTCCATCCAAATCTCTCTCTTCGTCATTCCCCTCCTCGTCGTCCTCGGTTGGATCATCGGGAAACCGCTCTCTCTACTTTTTGACCCGTTCGAGAGCATCGTGTTGTTCCTGAGCGTGTTGATTGTTGGGTACGCGACTCAAGATGGAAAAAGTAACGTGCGTCCTGTTCTCCTTTGCAGCCTGCTTGTTGTGCTTTGTGCTGATGCTGTGAGTAGTGGCTCGAAGGGTTTCTTCTGTTCAATGTTTATGTCATTATTGCTGTTGCTTTCTGTGAGACTTGACACTTCCCTCAGCTGTGTCTTCTGAACTAATGAGCGAAAACAGGGTTTTATCCCGGTGGAGAGACGGTCGAGGCGATGTTCAACTCGGTGCGTTCCAGATTCCATCTCTCAAATTCCATAACCACAATGCTCACGACCACAAACAGTGCGAAGCCCTGCCATCGTCCTAACAGAAAGTCCCGACAAAATTCAGTGTACTGTTCCTACCTTTTAGTAATATCAGGCGCATGCTTGAACCTTCGCCTCAAATTTGAGAACTTGGAGTGTCCATGGGATTCTAGGTTTCGACATCCACGATATGGTAGACGATGTTGTGGTGGCTTTGCTCTCCGTGTATAGTTTTGGGAAAGGCTTTGACAATGCATACACGGATATTGATTTGGCCTGCGATCCCCCTCTGATTCCCATGAAAAGTTTATAACGTTACAAGAGCTCTCAATCAACAACGAGAAAGTTGATGCTAGAAATATGGAGTTATTTATGCCCTGCCGTAGTCTTGATTTGGTTTGTAGTCGTAGTCGGAAAAGCACCGATAATATTTCAGCGGCACAATTTTTGGCGAACGACAAGAAACGACATTTACAACAATTTAGAGTCAGGAGCGTGTGGGCGAATTTGTTGTGCTCATCTACGTTTTGCATAGCACAATACTGAGTGCACAGTACGTGACGGTGTATATCGCCTGTACAGTTTTCAGCCTTCTCAAGAGCACGAAGAGTTGACAAGCTGGCAGCAGCTTCGCCAATTGGGGTCACGGTCATCGCATTAAGTGACGATTCACATCCAGGTAATACTCGCAACAAGCACCATCATGACAGCCTCGTCCCTTCCTCAAGCGTTACGTCACTTCATGCGCTCCGTCCCCCAGCCCATCTTCACGCTCACCTCTCCCCTGCTGCCGACACACAAAGTCCTCCTCTCCTCCTTCTCCTCCATCTCCCTCTCTCCACCCCTTGTCTCCTTCGCCATCCTCACCGGAGGACGTATGGACACAGCGCTGCAGCAGAACCCAAGAGCGGAGGTAGCACTGCTGGAGAAAGAGGGTGGGAAACGGCGGTGGATGGACCTAGAGATGAGGACGCGGACGGAGTTGAAGCATGTCGTGGATGGCAGCATACCCGTTACCCATGGGGCGGAAGAGGAGAAGGAAAGCACGCTCTGGATCGCGAGAGTTGTGCGGTTACACGAACCTTCAGATGGAGGGATGTGTGAACCGCTCGTCACGTTCAAACGGGGGTATTGGGAGTTGGGAACAAAAGTACGGTAGCTGGAGGAAGTATGAGGAAAGTAGATAAGTGAGTTCTCGGGACTTCGCGTTGTCGGAGCTGAAATGCAGGATTCAGGACATAAAAGTAGCTACTAGAGCTTTATTGCTATTTATTCAGTAATACCATGGATTCTGTTATCAGTGTTCAGCAAACATTGTGGGAACCCCGACTTTATTCAACTGGACAGAAACACAAATGTCGCCGCATTCGAAGATGAGCTGGTTGAGGTCCACAACGAGGTACTGTGGAACACTCTGCTTCTCACGTCGCCGGTTCTAACGCCCCCCCCCCCCCCCCCCAACGCTCTGTACTCAACTTAACAGAGTATCCCTGGAAATAATAAAGGAAGAAACCGCCTTGTTACACTCTTTATTGATCATGTTGGATCACGTCCCATCCAATATCAGATGCTGTCGTGTCGTCACCTCAAGCAGTATCGTCCTCCTTGAATTCCACAAAAAGCTCCAACGGCACATTTTGCTTCTCTAGCTCACGTTGTAGAGCTTGAATTGCATTCTTGCCTTCTTGCGTCTTAACCTCCAACATTTCCGCATTCGATCCGATAGAGTATCCCTTGATCCCTGGAAACGAATGTTGGCCAATAATATCGGCAAAAGCCAACCAGACTCGTGTATCTTCCTTTCCATTAAAGGAAAGGAGGCAACCGCCAGAAGCCCCGAGGATGGAAAGACAGCTAGTGCATTTTTGGGTGTTGAAACAGGGAAAGAACCGACGACGGGAGATCGAGGAGTGCGTTGTTGGTTGACGCTACATCGGATAACGACAAATAACCCTCAAAATCACTGGCGAAGCGCAAGAGGTCCATGAGCTCAACTGTTGAGACTGGATTGACATGAAGAACGATCAGGCTTCGTTTCGTGTTGAACAGGGTCGATAGCCCGCTGTAACTGAAGTCGCAACCCCTGCAAGTAGACGGCTTTCGATTTAGACACACGAGGTTCGCTTGAAGGAATGTTGAGTTTCAGTGCACAAGCTATGATGGTGACAGTGTCTATAGACGGGAAGTGTGGAAGTGAAGGCAAGACTTCCAAAATGTCGTAGCGATCTTCCATTTCCACCGAAGACCCCGAAACGGTCAACTGACGCAAGCGATGAATATGAAAGGGAACTGGAGGAGATTTCTGTGTTCAGGTCGAGTCGGAGGGAGCAAAAGATCAAGGTCATGCAGTGTAGGAGAAGCCAGCTGAAGGAGATTCGTGATGTTTCCCAACTCTGATGGGGTCCATGCTGCAGGGTGCAGACAAAGACTCTTGAGATTTGAAAGAGAAGGAAGCTTTGCTGGAACAACCGTATTGATCAAGGAAAGACTTCGCAGCTCGAAACTATGTTCGGTCACATCAAAATCTATCGTCCCAAAGGAGCATTCCAAGGATTTGAGGTGAGTCGACGTTCCGAGCAGCGGAAATACCTCAGATATGGGTTGACCAGGAACATAATGGATAGTGAGGCCTGTCAAAGCTGGTAAAGAAGGAAAGGTCCAATTCGCCAAGGTTCGGAACGAGAAAAATCCAAAGAAGTCGAGTTCAAATGTCAGAGAAGTGATGTAAGGAGCTGCCTTCGAGATGAACAAGCCGACATAGTGGCTAGCCAAAATCGATCCTTCACAGAACCATTCCTGGCACCATTCTACGAGGTTGTTCTTCCCGTCCTTATCACACGGCTCCGATGGTTCTTTACACAAAGGCTTGTGGAATGTGAACGAGGCTCCGTTTACAGAAATGCTTCGTACGTATCGAAAATTAGATTGGTTTTCGAAAAATCGTTGCAATCGAAATAGGTAACGTTCAAAACGGATAGCCTTGAGCGGATCATGCGGAAAGTGGAGGACGATAGGTGTGTTTGAGATAAGCAAAGGACGAGCGATCGATTTCCATTCTGCGCACACCAAGTGGCATTGAAGCAAGTCATGTGTAGGAAGGAAGGCGAGAATGGCGCCAATGATCTCAACGGGTGCAGTGGACTCATGGAGCACCCGATGCAGCGATTGAAAGCTCTTAAGGTAGATATGCCTAACAGAACACTATTAGCACTTGTCCGACGCAGGCACAGCTCACTGATATGTTGTCGGGGGAGCGGTCAACCTTGAAGCTAAGCTTGAAGGCAGGGGGGAAAGACTCTTGCGACGACCTGCGACGTCCATCATCCTACAACCTCTCTACATCCTCTACATCCACTTGTGCCGACTGGCGGTCTATCCAGGTGAGGACGACCTCGTAAGAGCACCCTCGCTCATGTGGAAACGGATCGCCGACTCAACACAACATCATGCCTATGGTTGTGACAACTAGCAACCTGACATCTGAGCTAAGGCATAGCCGTCCAAATGCTGGGGTCAACTAAAGTGAATCCGACTCAGTCTCCGCGACATCAAGGGAACTCGATCGGTCTCGGTTGCAGAGGTGTATTGATATCATTGGTCAACTACGGGGAGGCCACGAATACCATCCACTCACACTGAGGCATCAAGCTGACCACTGGAAAGATGCACGTACAATCAACATGAACAAGCTACGACCCTGAAAAACCTTCCTCCTGCCAACGACCGACGACTACCTCCCACTGACCCTCATATCAAACTGGCCCTTGCTCCCAGCAAAACACTAGAAGAGGACGACCTACCAAAGCAGACAGGGCTCGAATGACGGCTTCGATCGCCTACTGGTTCTCGGATCACATCTCTCCCGACATCCCAATTGGTGCCTCGACCGACTACCGGAACGATCGCTCTCAAGTCTTGGGTCTAAATGGAAGAACAATCCGGAATTAATCTGGGACTGCTCACATGGGAGCGCAACAAACAGAAGGACCTAACGTCCAACAGATGACATCCGTGGCTCCTGAAACCTCCGGGAAGAGTTATCATTGGAACTTGATGGGCAGAAGCATAGACCGAAACGACATTCCTCGCTACGTCCCTTCTCTCATCCGGCAGCCCGCTCTAGCGCAACGTCCCCGATAACTTCCGAAACACTCAATACAAGATGCATGACTGCTGGGACATCCTCGACTAGCTGCTCGATTCTAGACGTTCCTGCTGTCGATGTTCAACAATGCCGCCAAGCATGCCAAGACTAGACAAGGGGAAGTGAATCTCTGTATGCGTCACCGATGTCCTGGCAACATTCGATAAGGACGATGAGAAGGAGGACGAAGGACATAAAGGGAAGGTACGACAAGTGCAAGCAGAAGATTCGAGGACGTAGCTTTCTTTACGAGCAGCGATAATCGAACAACTCCTCATCCCATTGGGAACTAGATTGCAAATCACTTCCCCGTAATAGTCGCCGACTGGCACAGAGTGGTCGAAGACATGCCAAGTCTCTCACTCACAGTTTCCGATGCTGAGAGTACAAATGGAATCCTGAAGGATCAGATTAACCAACATCGTTTGTATATGGAAAACTCAATGAATCAAGCGCTGGAGCAGGAACGCCTTGCCATTGTCAACATCCGCTATCCCCCCAATTCTACGGCGACAACTTCCCGATTAAGAACCGTCAAGCCGGAAGGAAGAAACAACAGCGTGGGATAAACTGCGATACCCCGACATACAGCTTACGAGGCGTAGGGGAGAACTAAGTGGGAGCCAATACTGGACATGAAGCTGGATTTTCAGGCTAAGGGATAAAGCATTGTTCGAGAGCTATGTGCTTCACAAAACTATCACTTGACGGGACTCGACTTGGAAGGAGAGGTCGCGAAATGGGAGCATTGGGGCCGTTACAAGTTCGAGAACCGTGACATGGTTCGTTGCCAAAAGCTCAAAAGGAATAGAGATCAAAACACGCGCCGTGCTCGGAGATTCGAGGTCTGTCATCTGCTATACACAAACATAAGTATCTGAAGGCAAGACAGGCAAGAGACGAAGCGGGACAGACAATTTTCGGAGAAGCCGTCCATTATCTGCGGATTCCCGCACATATTTTAGGCGAAAGCTGCATGGATAAATCTCGAGACCGTCTCTTCGTTCTTGCGCAGATGCTCCAACAGCTCGAGAGCGATTATCAGTCGGAAACCCTGTGCTATTGGACTACCCAATACCGACTGATACCTCTGGAGTGGCTTAGTAACTTGATAGGCATTTCCAAGCAAAAGATCAGAAAGAGGATACCTTTGTTTGGATCCTGCATCGTCACCACTCCGACAAACAAGAAACACACTTTTCGTGTGAGCCGGGAGCAGACGACGATCTCGTTGATGACAGTGAAGGAGTGGGTTTGGAGACACATGTATGACTTCAGTTTCGCTGCGACTTCGATTCTCCAGCTGCAGGTTCAAGTTCGAAGAATAAGGACGTGTAATTGCGCGAATATATGCAACTAAGAGCATACAGTGACTACTGCCATGATTAGAAGCTGTACGTGGTTCATGGAAGTCAGAAGCGCACCTTATCAATAACAACATTGACCGGGACCTGCCATCTTCCTCTTCCAAGCCGCTCCGTCTCCGACCCCCATCCACGACATCAAATCCGTCGCTTGGCATGAGCTTCCACAAGCCCTTGTGTGACGTTAAGACCCTCAATCGCGTAGTACTGCAATCTATCCGAAAGAGGGTAAGGAGGTGATATTGGAGGCAGAGCGTCGAGTAGGAGAAGGCTGTGAAATGAGAAGCTTGATCGGAATGTTCGAGGTCCAGCGCCGAATCCATCTCGTGGTAAAGGAGGTCGGACGGACGTATGTGAGAGGTTTCTGCAACAAATCCAAATCATTGATCAGTACACGAAGAAAGGCATGAGATTGAATAGAAGCTAGCTTCGTCGCAGTGGTAAGTGCCTTGTCTCCATGTCCCGTACGCCGATCCTAGACCTGCTATGCTGCTGAATGTCGTTCGTTCCAATGTCACAAATGCGAACGAGAAGAAGCAGTGCGTGGCGAGGGACATCGGATTCGGGTCGTTCTGTTCGCTTGATAATGCAAATCTGGGTTATTCGAGGACAAAGGACAGGACAAAAGGAGGGAGGAAAGCAATAGGAAGGTCAAAGAGCAGGACGCCGGGGTTGGAGTAAGCAACATAGCTGTGACATCAAAATGCATTGAGGGATGGGAATAAGAAAGGAAAGTTGGTGGCTGCAGAGCAGGGCGAAAATAGTAAGCGTGAGCTTCAAAAGCTTTCGCAGCTAAACTGGGACTGGAAGGATACATGTGGAAGAGAAAAACACACCTGTTGCAATACCCCTCAACTGCTGAGGCACTCATTGGATGGTGGAACAAGTTGGTTGCGTTGTTCAACGTGCGCGGTTGGGCAGGGCAGACGCAAGTTGGGTTATTTGCTAGTAGTTGTCACTCGTCAATTGGCTGATGCGGTTGATGTAATTGATGTAATTGATGAAAAACCGCCAAAGTTTCAAATCAAGCCCACAGCGTCCAGAAGTGTCTCGAAAGCCATTGAGAGCGTCATAAGGGTGTCTCCAGTGTCTACAAGGCGTCAAACCAGCAGCTGCAAGTTCCCAGGGAGTTATTCCTAGTAAAGTATAGCCTAATACCTTAGAGAAATCACCGGAAGACTCACCAGAGAGTGAGATGGTCGTTGACCAGTTGCGGGTTGTTCCAAATTCCCATGCAACGCTGCCAGACTGTCAGTTTGCGCAAACCCGCGACTCCCCACGACCTCATCAAGGTCTCCCAGTCGGGAGATATTCTCGAGGTTGACGTAACACGTGTACATAAGGTGAGCTCGATCAAAGCGTCTCTTTTCGTGTTATTGGCCTGCTTATTTCTTTCTCCAGCCATAACCAGTCATTCAAGCTGGTCCAGGCATGATTGATTTTGAACAGCAGCAGGATATCCCAGGCTTCAAAGTGTGGAACGAAGCCTCCACCCAGCAAGAGAAAAAACGTGTTTTCTACCGCTAGTACATGCCAGTACATGCTAGATTTCTTTTTTACCGGTGACCGTCACTGAGAGTGTGGTGTTTCTTCTCTTCTGAAGGATCGGAGGATTGCTCATACAGTGCCATTCTTTCAGCACGTTGTTACAAAGCGGATTCCTGACTATAGCTATCGACACCAGTGTTGGTCTTTGTGGCCAACTTTTCATGCTCACATCTGCGCGTTGAATGTTGGAGGACCTGCTGCACCAGCACTGAAAACCTCTACGCCTCGCAAATACCTCTTTTTCGTTTGACCTGGTTCGTTTTCTCAGGCTTTAGGTCGTCCTCTCCTCAACATGTACGTCATCAAAAGCGAGGTACAATATGAACCTGTAATATGAACCTGTAATAGAGGCTAATTGATCTCTTGTGATTCATTTGTCTCGCAATCTTTAATAGTACATTATTCGAAATTGGGAAATCGTGCTCTGCGTCTTCATCAGCAAGAGTTTAGATTGCACAAGAAAAAGCGCACAGGGAACCCCTAGTTAAAGGGATATCTGCTTTCATTTCTGACCGCAGTTGCACTTGCCAGCGTCGCAAGACGAGCAGCCTAGCATTCATCCACGATAACGTCAACCTTCTCGATTCAGGACAGGAGGCTGGAGGAGGAATAACGCACTGCTGCCGCAGGAACATTGGGCACCAGCAGTGCCGGAGCAGCTGCATTTATCGTTGCTGCATCCCCATCAGATTCCATTTTCATTGCAGTTTCAGAGTGAATTCTGGATCAGCGAACCTGCAAGGCATGATCTCGCTTTTGCTTGAAGTTGTTGATACTATTTGGTAGTCGGTGGAGGAGTCTCAAAGATCGAAATGAGGTGTCACGGGGGGGAATCCTTGTCTCTACTCCTTTTATGACAGGGAGAACTTGATGGCTACGTCAAACACTGTCAGATGACGTGAGAGCGGGGGAAGAGGTCAGGCCAGCTGAAGTAGGCGCTGGCAGGACGAAGAGATCACGCTCTAATATCTCATTGCCCACGTCTGCGCATCTCCGACGACGGGTCGACGTCGTCCCTGCAAGGCGAGCATTGTGACTTTCGACATTCGTCCCTCTGGCCACCAAGGATCAGAACCTCACTCATCAATCACAATGATTCCTTCAAGTTCCAAGGCTCTGCTCAATCCTGGACATTCATATGCCACAACTACCCACATCTCGTTCACCTATCACCAACAGATCATCTCCCCAGCTGCCTTCTCATACACGTACTACCTCTCCCTCCCTCCCGCCTATACGGAAGACTCCACGCGTCATTGGCCACTCCTCCTCTTCCTCCACGGTGCGGGCGAATCTCAACGGACCGCCGGGGAATCCTATCCCGCTTTGAGGCACGGCGTGCCAAAAATCGTGCTCTGCTACGATCGTTGGAAGAGCGGGAAAGAGCCGAAGGTGGACATCCCCCAAGCAAGCAAGCTAAAAGGGAGGAATCCAAATAAAGGAGTCGACTTTGCTGCCGACCCTGTGGATGTCGAGGTCTGCAAACTTGTAGCTGAGGAGTTCGTAACTGTCACACCAGTGCTTGATATGAGTTCGTCAATCTCTTCCATTATCTGAGGAGGCGTAATCTAACTCTGGTCGTTGTGCCGAAGCGAATGGATATGGATGGAATCCAACCGTGCTTTCCGCCCTTTTGGACGAAATACTCAACACGTATTCCATCGATCCTTCTCGCGTACATGTCACCGGGCTCTCCGTGCGTGCTCCTTCACCTCCTCCGCAAAATAAATACTGCTGATGATCTAGTGAGCAGATGGGCGGATACGGCACCTGGTCCCTCGCCCTCCACCGTCCAGAAACTTTTGCTTCACTTCTCCCTATCTGCGGAGGAGGAGATCCTCTTCGAGTTTCGCTGATCAAAGACATTCCACAATGGGTGCATCATGGAGAGAAGGACGACATTGTGCCGATTGAGCAAAGCGTGAAAATGGTGAAAGCGCTCGAGAAGGCCAAAGAGAAAGATGAAGGTAGAGGAGCAGAAATCAAGTTTGATAGGTATGAGGAGCTAGCACATGGTTGCTGGAGCGAGGCGTACGGAAGGAGAGAGGTGTGGGAGTGGGTGTTGGCGCAAAGAAAAGGCATGCAATCCGAAACGAGACCAGTGGAAGGTTCCTCAGAGGTTGTCGACGTGCTATAAACAGTCTGAATTAGTGTAAGATAACAGAATTGCAACTATGTGCCCAGTACGAGCGAACATGGAACTATCTGACTGAAGAACGTGATGAAGAGCAAGTGCCTTATGAACATACACCTGGTATCTATCTAAAGACTGTCTCTTGATCGACATGGATGTATAGAAAATCCATATCCCAAGGGACTCCAAACAACAAAATTCAACCTGACAATAAAAATAGTCCTTCGCAAATGAATCCAGCAAGAATGGTCTCTGCATTTTTCACTTAATCGCTTTCTCTTTAGCAAGATCTAGACCGTCTTTAATAGCGTCAACATATCCGTCCAACAACTGCCGCGTCTTCACCAACTTTGGTGGTGGGAGAGCAGAGAAAGCGACATCCTCCTTCTTCACATTGGCAGCCTTCGGGACTGACTTGACGCTCGAGCTTCTCTTCTCCAACTTCGCCTTCTTGCTCGTTGTCTTCAATGCGTTCTGCTCCTCGACCTTCTTCCAGTCCACTACCCCCTCATGCAAGTTCTCACTCCACCATGCCCAGCTGAGATCCGTAACTTCTTCTCCACCAACCCTGTCCAGATATGACTGTGTCTCTGGATCCCGCTCTAGAACATCCTTCAATGTAGAAGAGTAGGAGATATCCCATTCGGGGTGATCGATACGAAGCAAGTCTATACGCAATCGAAGATCTGCAGCGGCCTTGTAGTACTTTGTGTAGAAGATAAGATCGTCCATTTCTTCCAAAATGTCCCCTCGCATCTCCGGATCAACATTGCCTAGGAGCGCTTCGAAATCGACAGCCAGTCGACCTTTCTCTTCAGAAGAGGACGGGATTCCTTCAGAGATGAAGGACAAGCCGCTCTTGCACCACTCGTAGATTGGGATCGTAAGATCCCCTCCAAACGCATGGGCCTCATGCAAGATCATCCATAAAGCTTGATCGTGCCTTTTGGCAAGGCTGATGTAGTCAGCAGGAGAGTTGTTCTTAGATAGAGAAACGTTGATCAGATCCGTTAAGAAAGCTTGAAGCTCTCCTAATCGACTGGCGAGATCAGAAGCGTTGGCGAGCTTGTATATTGCGGAATAAAAGACGGAAATCGTGGATTTAAGCAGCACTGGTGTGTTGTTCTCGTGGATGAGATCGACGAATTTCTCTCGATCCCTTTTCAACGTGTATGCCCTGCATCATCTGTCAGCCATATCGTATGCAAGGAGTGCTGGCGTAACATACCGCAAAAGTTGCTTCAGTCGAACGTAGCGAGAAGCGTCTTCCTGATTGATAGCAGACTTTTCGAAATCGTCGTCGTCAGCTTCCGTATGACTGCGAGGGTTGTATGCCTTCTCCCAGACCTTCACTTCTCCGAGCTTGGCAGCATGCAGCTTCTTCTCCTTCAACAAAGTGACAATCAAATCCTGATCAGCAGCATCTGATGCACAACACTACTCAGTATTGAAACTCAAATTGGATACGCAAAACAAATACGGACCAGCCATAGAATGAATGCGGCTCTGTTCCTCTCTAGATGCAGCAGCATGGTCGGCCAGGATCTTGACGATCTGTTCATCTTTCACTTCGGCTTCGAGTTCACGAATCTCCCGCTTCAGGCTCTTGATCTCGTTGTTGAGCGGCATACATAAAATCCTGATCCACTGTGAGACCTGCTCTATGGAAATCTGATGCAAATCACCTTTGAATGAGGCTCAGAGCTCCAGGCGGATGTGCACAGAACAGATTGACGAGAAATCTGAACGAAAATGAGACTTGAATGGAATAGGAAGGAAACTAACTTGATCATGAAAGTGGGGTTGATCATCTTTAACCCCTGTTTCATCAAGCCGTAGGGCATGTGATTGTGAATTGCCTGGACGAGGAGGGTGATGTCTCTTGCGTTAGGAGCAGCTGCGAAGACAAAGCTGGAACAGCCTCAGTTCGATTCCAGGCAGTGAAGAGAACGAACTGAAGCATGTAGGCAACCCAGATGCGAGCCCACTCCTGAGTGATCCGATAGGTCTCCGGCAGATTTTCATAACGCTCATGCTTCTTGAGTTGGGCGAAAGAGCGGTCAATTTCGTTACCATCAATGAGAGCCGCTTTATACGAATGCCAGGTTGTTCTCAACTGCAATTCAAATATTTAACCTCGAATATCCCCAGTAAGGATAGGACCACACCTTTCTAGCTCTCGTTCCCAACTTCAGCCAAATCTTACGGTCCCGCATCGCTTTCTCATCCGCCGCCTTCGCCTTGTTCACCAAGGAGTCCCGCTCTCGATTGTTCAGTTGCCTGCCACCATCCAGCAAGAAAGCCTCCATGACCTGACGTGCCTTAGTAAGAGCGGGGGTTCGCTTGACTTCGGGGCTCGGATTGGACAGTGCAATGACAACATGTCGAAGCCATCGTTGCAGAATGTGGAGAGAAGCTCCGCTGGAAAGAATGGGGAAATCGAAGGAAGATGGTAACTTGATCTCCTTGAGCTGTTCAAAGCAATGAGCACATTCTTTCGATTCAACACATCAACCTACATCTGCATCAAAAGCCTCAAACTCTGTCCGCGTTCTGTGGGTGAGGTAGTAAGGCTTGGATGTGCCGGTCAACACGCGCGTTAAAACAGTGAGCTACCATCTAGCTTAGCGGCAACAACGAAGGCAAGGTGATGGCAGAGCATACCTGCCCCTTGGAATCCCGTGAGTCCATGACAGCGACCCAAGCATTGTATCTCGCTTGGCCTGACTGCTTCTTGCTACTTCCAACAATCTCGATGCACATCGCATCCATGTCATCAGGAAACACGTCGTCCAATCGCTTCATGATCTTTTTATCTGGTCGCGCTGGAGTAGAATCTCCCGCGCTCGTTACGCAAGTCGAAAAGTAAGTACCAAGGATGCGAGTGATGCCAGTAGCAAGGAGTTTCCTACACTGGATATCAACGAGTCATTTCCAGATATACAGTAGAAAGGCGGACCTTTTGGTTATCTCGGCCCTCTCCCCACCGCTTTCACTAAGCTCCGTCGCAGCTACAGAATCGAAGAAAGGCTGAATATTCTTTTGCCAATATGCCAACTTGGCCTCTTTCAATCCAGGAAAATTATTGACAAATCGCCAGTAAAGGTACTTAAGCATCGGGCTCTCCTCTACCTCCGCATCTACCTCGACTTGCATCAGTTCTGGATGCTCAGGTTCATTAGCTGCCCCTCCGATTCCCGTACTCGAACTCCGATTCTTGAACGTCCCAAACCAGGTGCTTTGGCGACGAGACTGTTTGCCTTCCGAATCACTTGAAGTAGCAGATTGGATGCGAGACATCCGAGCCTTTGTGGTCGTCTTGTGGATAGCAGGAGTGGACAGGAAGGGAGGACCGTACTTCGTCAGTGCGCCGACTTTGGAAAGAGTGTTCCACTCGCGTTGCATCTCCATACTAGCCCACAGACGTCAACCAACCGGCTGGAGCAAGAAAGTAATGCGCACTAGACGAGACTCTTGTTCAAATAATGCCTCTGCATCAACGTCAATCCACCTTTCCTCTCCTTCTCCTTATCCACCACCTCCTCGCCAGCTGACGACTCTTCAATCCTCACGCTCTTCCTCGTGCTTTTCTTACTCACTCCACTCCTCCTCGAGCTCGCAATGGACGGCGGTCTCGACCTCGGCGGCGGCTCGTCCTCTTCCGACGTCTCGTTCTCCTCGGGCGTCTTAGGACGAAGGAATAATCTTTGACTAGAACGGGACGGGGGTCTGTTCTCGATTTGCACCTCTTCCGTGTCATATTCTATCGCCCTCTCCTTCCCCTTCAAACTTGGCTTCCTTTTTTGTTCTTTTTCCTTCTCCTTCTCCTTTTCCTTGACACTCTCCCTCTTCTCCCTCGTACTCCTCGACGTGTCTCTCTTGATAGGCTTCGAAAAATCGATGAATCCCTCATCCAAATCATCCTTCTTCTCTCTCTTCGAACTGTCAACAGATCTCCTCCTCCCCAAACCTGCAGGACTCTCGACCGTATCCTTAGCCTTGATAGACTGAGAATAAGCCAACCTCTTCACCTCAATCTTCTCCTCCTTCCTCGGATCCGCAGCCATCGAAGGCGTCGACCTCCTCTTGACCAATTTGGTCGTTGTCCTCTTAACCGGCCTATTCTCGTCCTTGCCACTCTTCACACTCTTCACGCTCTTCGTGCTCTTCAACGATTTCTCATCCGCAGGCAATCGCACACTCTTCTTCCTCTCTACGCCATTCTCCTTCTCCTTGCCCGCATCCGCAGACTTGGTAGGCGACGGCGGCGCCGACTTAAACTCTTCATTGAATTTGCTTCCCCTCCTCGTCAAAGGGAACGAAGGTCTCTTCAACCCTCCGCTTTCCTTTTCCTCCTCCTTCTTTCTTTCCTCTCCAGAGACGGCGTGCCCTGCCTCACTCTCACCTTCGGGGGCATCAGTGAAGTGTGCATCAGAGGTATAAGTCGAATGTTTGGAATTAGCTCTCGCAAGGGAAGAAGATTCAAGGGACGGTCTCGACTTTGTCGACTCCTTCTTCTTCCGCGGCGCAGACTTAGGTTCCTTTTCAGTCGAATACGTCTCTTTAGAACTTTCTGGGGGAGCACTCGGAATGAATTTGGACGTTTTGGTAGGAGAGGAAGGAGTAGAAGAAGCAGGCGATCGCGAGCTCTTGAGCCTCTTGATGAGTAGAGAATAATTGATCGACCCATCCTTCGTCGCCTTCCTCTCGTCCGCATCCGCATCCGCATTCATATTCCCTTCCAACTCCCCACCCCTTTCCGCCTTCTCTCCATCCACCCGCTTCTCGTCCTCGTCCTCGTCCTCCTTCTCTCCATCTGTGATCGCCGCACTCGGCGCAGTCGACGGCGCCGTCGACGCCCCGATCTCAGAAGAGGTCGTGAGAGTATTCGAGTGGACGAGCGGCGAAGAGGAACGTGGGATGGACGTTGGGGAGTGGGCCGTGGTGGCTTTGGTGCTGGAGGGTTCTTGAGGTTTAGACGCGAAAGGATCTGGGAGTTCGATCGCCGCTGGCGTTGGGCGGGAAGATGTCTGTCAAAAGAACAAGAGAATTAAGGAGGGGCCTTTAGGGTCAGATTCAGGGTGACATGAGGAAGGATAATCCAATAACAGCCCAGGAAAATAGATCGCAGGAAATAAAATTCTCCTTCCGGTATACCAACTAGTTCTATTATCCATGCCTTAGGGTAGCACAAAAGCTACAATATGCCTTGCATTCGTACTTGCTGCCTCAGCAGCATCTTTGCCGTGGAATTAAAAGAGTGATCTTCATTAGATAGGGAGACGATAAAGCAATGCAGACCCTGTACTGCAACCCAAACAGGTACACCACGGTGAGCATAGTATGCAGGATTTCGCTGGTCAACACTACCGCGCTGTTATTGGATCCGTCAAGAAGAAATAACTAAATGCTCATCAGACCTGTTAAAGAGCTACCACTTTAGCTGGCATCCGCCTAGATGGATCGATGCTGGAAGGAAATTGGATCAAAGACGAATGAATGGCAATGAATGGGAGAACGCATGACGTCAAGATCCCAAGATGTCGAATGCACAACAATGTAAAATGCAGATCTGCCCCAGTTTGCGCAGCTTCTATCGTCGATGCAGCAGTAGAGAATCGGGGAGAAAGTGCAAGAGACAATGTGACCCGTGCCTGAAGCTTCTAGCTTCTAGCGTGGTGGCGCCGGGCTTAGCGCTCAGCTCTCCATCTCCTGCCAACATGATGTTTGCGTTGCATCGCACCCTATCCACTCTGCAATAGCTCCAATAGACACAAGGAGAGAACCAGACGCCCTCGAAAACAAAGACAAGAAAGAAAGAGAAAGTGCACCTTCTTCAAACTGCTCTTGACAGGTTTCTCCTTGGCCCTCCCAATAATAGTATCCGAATCATACCTCGACTCCTCCCCTCCGCCAGCTCCATCTGCACTTAGACTGTTCTTGTCCTTGGGCGGGTAGATGACGGAGAAGGATTTCTCTTTCTTCTTAGGGAAGAGTCGCATCTTGCTCTGGCGTGCTGTCCTATGCTATGTAGCTCTGACAGTCAAAAAGAGCCGTAGTAGATCGGAGCGTAGTGGTGAAGAAGAGATTATGGTACTGAAGAGGAGGGCTAAAGCTGACGTGCTGAAGTAGTAATAAGGGGAGAAGGTGAAAGAAAGTCGAAAACGGGATCGAAAAGGGAGTCAACATCGCCGTGTCTAGCTGCCGTATCCGCGTTGTACGTACCCGCTGCACTTTCAGCTCTTCACCGCAAAAACCAATGAAAAATGAAACTGTTTACAGTAACTCAAGAATCAATTAACGATTGAGATGGTCACGAATAGTAGTCAGGATAGTAGGCGGACGGTGTTGTGGCCGTCATCGTGAGTGCAGCTACCTTTCAATTTCGAGATTGAGGCCGTTGATGTTGATTGTGGACCTTGTGAAAAAGGTTGTTAACGCTCAATATCAATATGGAACATTAACATTGACATATTGACGCGGTATACTCAAGGATTCCGTGATTTCATGTTCTTTCCTTTCCTCAGCTGTCTCCTCTTGCGGTGCGCTCGTGCGAAGGGGTGAAAAAGACATAACCAGATGTGCAATTTTGGACAACGAAAAGCAGAGCCAGAAGGTTATATACAAACAACTTGATAGCCTCCCGAAGACAAGTCGAGATACGTCCACTAACTTTTCCCCTCTTCACTTTCCTTTTTCTTCCCCGTATCAAGGGACCAAAGGTGTGAAAGCGAGGACTGAAAGTCCTCGAGCGTAGGCGTCGCCTCCCTCTCCCTCTCCATTTCCATTTCCCTTTCCGAGTCCAGTGGCCCGCTGAGGCGTCCCACTTAGATTCGTTTGGTGCTGTTGCGCATCCTGATATGAGCGTATGAGCTCCTCATTACTATGTAGTATCTCCTGCAAGCTCTCTATTCCACCTTCATGAGTATAGTGTTGGATAGGAAGGGAAGAAGGGAAGACATACGAACGCGCTGCTCCAGAGTCCGGATCTTATCTTCTTTCGCTCTCATGTCCTCATCTTCTTCCCCCTCGAATGGCCACGTGCAATTCATGTCTTTTGGATGAATGCCTCGAGATATCGCCGTGCGATAACATGTTCCTATCCTCCCTGTGAATACCTGGGAGAGTAAGTGAAGGAGAGGGAACGAACCGCAAACTGGTTTCTTCCCGTCACAACTGTGAGCCATAGAACGATACCAAACTCAGTTTCATATATATACGGTTAGATGAAATCCAATCGCGTACCGTATCTTGCGAGAGCGGCAGACCTGGAAGCATAGTAAGAAGTCAACGTGAATTCTCATGTAAACGAAGAGAAGAGCGTTGATGTACCTTACAAGCCGTATTCTTCACAAGCGGAGGTTGTGAGAGCTGTCTCGTTCCTTCCTTCATCCCACTTCTAACTCCTTTTGCCATTCCAACGCTCAAGCTAGTAGATAGACAATATGACGGATTATGGAATGGAAGAAGGCTACATGAGCCTTATATATTCCTCCACCAAATCAACACCACCGTGGCATCGAGCACTTCATGACAAAACCTGGCCCAACCCTGCCATGTAAGCGCACGGGTCTGTAGCGCAGCCAGATCATGGACGAAGGCTCCCTGTCCAAAGGGTGTAGCATCCCAGTACTTCGTGACACCTCTCACGGACGAGAAAGAAGCCTCCACTTTGTTTTCGCGTCGCGAACCTCGGGAGCCTGAGATCTGAGCAACTGGAAGGAAGGCAGAAGCGAGAAACCCTCTCAGGTACAGATACGGGCCAACCGTTGCTGTTTGTAGATGCGTCCCGATTTCCTGTTGTCCTTACTTTCTTCCACATCCGGTCATTCTTGCACAAAGAACCCGGAAACTTGACCGATCCAGAATCCCAAATCTTCTCTCGTATCATGGACAGGGACAGATCGCATCCCAAGTCCCGAATTCGGAATCTGAACATACTGAGGCAGACGGGAACCAGACGGCTTTTGCCTCCATCGTTGGTCGACAGACACGCATCCTCGGCTCCCTCCACCCAAACTTATCTCCAGAAGAGTGATAAGCGAAGACAAGCACGCCTTGCACATTCAACCGGCGCGCGTCGGGTAGGGATCTTCGAGCCGAGCCTGACCATAGATCGAAACAGGAGGAACAAGAAAGAAACAGGAACCGACACCATGGCCAG